>JAODAL010015582.1:0-83397 GCA_025379985.1 Phyllomedusa bahiana | reverse complement strand
GATACGGAGATTTTTCTGGGCTTGTTTTTTGTGGATGAGTTAATGTTTTTATTAGTACCTTTTATGTGGGGCATATGCCGCTTTGATCACTTTTTATTAAGGTTTTTGTGGGGCATTTTAAACAAATTACAGCATTCCTGGTAGTGTTTTTTATTTTTATTTTTAAACAGCGGTCACCGTGCAGTAAAAACTGACTACTAGTATTACTCATCAGTCGATACGATTACAGCGAAAATCCAATTTGTATATTTTTTTATGTTTTTACTGTTTTACACAATATAAACACTTTATTTCAAAAAGGAAAAAAACGTTTTTTGATCGCCATAGTCTGAGACCCAAATAACTTTTTTTATTTTTCTGTACGGAGCTGTGTAGGGGCTTTTTTTTTTGGGGGAAGTGTTGACGTTTTTTTTGGTATAATTTTTGGGGGGACAAGACTTTTTCATCAGTTTTAAATCCTTTTTTTGGGAAAGGCGGGGTGAAGAAAATACTGCAACCCTTTGTAGTGTTTTTTATTTTTATTTTTAACAGCGCTCACGGTGCAGGATCCCTGACCAGTTAGCTTTACTCTCTGGGTTGTACGATTATGGCGATAACCCTATTTATATATTTTTTTTTTAAATTTTGAAGCACTTTAAAAAAAAAAAAAAAAGTGTTTATATTTTTTGCATCCTGTCTTCTGAGAGCCATAACTTTTTTTATTTTTCCGTATACAGAGACTTTTTTTTTTTTGCGGGATGAACTGAAGTTTTAATTGGTACAACTTTGGCATTTTTGATCGCTTTTTATTCCATTTCATGTGCTGCAGGATGTACAAAAATCGCAATTCTGTGACTGTTTTTTTGTTTTTGTTTTTTATGGCGTTCACCGTATGGGTAAATTAACATGACAGATTTATCGGGTGGGTCGTTACGCACGCGCGAAAACCAAAAAATGGGTACTTTATTTATTTTTGATCTTTTTTGGGGCGATTGGCGTTTGTAAAGGGGAAAGGGCGGTTGTACGTTTTTTTTTTTTATTTTTTGTGTTTGTTTTTTTACTTTTTTTTTCATTTTTGACATTTTTTTTTTACTTTTTTTCATTTTTTTTTTTCCACTTTATCTTCTAACAGCAATCATCAGATTGCTGTTAGAATGAAAACCCAAAGTGCACAGAAATCAGAAACTGTGTACTGGTTGCCAAAAAAACGCCTGCCCACCATGCCCACAATCATTGCGGGAAAGGTGCTCACTGTTTCCCCCGGGGGGAATCCCCTTCATTTCCCCAGGATCATCAGACAGGGGATGGGGGTGCCCACTACAGTGGGGCGGGCCGACGGGAGCAGGAAAGGGGAGCCACTCCCCCCTCCGGGGGGCTTTATTTTTCCCCACCCAAATGACGGGCTGCGGTAAGAAGGGGTAACACCCGGGGGCCGGGAGCCCACCCCCCCCCGGGGGGTTGATCCATGGGGGCCCAGCGGTAATTTACCGCTGGTCCCATGTTTGCGATCGGGGCGGCTCCCCGCAACCCGCCGATCCCCCGGGGGGCGAAAGGATCGTCCTTTTGGGGGAAGTCATTTCCCCTAGGGGGGGGGAAAATCCATCCCCCCATTGGGGAAGGGGGTTTAAAGAGCTTGCCCGCCTTTTGCTCCCCCCCCCCCCCCGCTTTCCCCTTGACTTTACAGCGGTAAATGCCCCCTTTTAAAAATTCTCACCTAACTACCAAAATCTGAAAAACTTTTGATCTACCTAAGTTCTAAGGTTCCCCGGGCTAAAATTTTTAGCTGTTTTCTGTGAACAAAATGGGGAAAATTTCGCGGGCTGTTTCCCACAGAGGCAGAGCGCCCGTCCTATTTTCCTTTTGAATCTGAACACACACTGATCATGAAAAAAAAGGAAAATGGCTGTTCTTTTAAAACGAGGTCATGGGGGTTTTTTTCCATTCGTCGCAACCATACCCCCTCTCAGTCATGACTTTCGCACACACAGCTCTTTTCTCAAACTTTTTTTCTGGCGCCAAAATGACAGGAAGTCCCAAAAAAGGGCAAACCCAATAATGAGGGCAAAATTTTTAAACCCAAAATTTAATGGGCGTGATCAAAAAAAAATCCGATCAACAAAAAAAAACCCGTCCCGGGTTTTCCCAAACTTTGTCGATAATAATTTACCACACTAGTCATTGACCTACTGAAACATACAAAATGGTTGTTTGACTCAAAAATAAATCTTTTGGGTGTTTTCCCCTGGGGAAGGTTCAAAGTCAATGTTATAGGAATGTACAGTATAAAGAGATAAAATTTCCCGGGTTCCAAATCAAAAGCACAGTGTTTTTTCCAGCAAATCAGTATGACCCTAACGGGTGATTGTTGAAATTCAGCCAGAAATAAATTTTTTTGCGCTGCAGGTCAGCAGAGATACTGATACTACAGTGCATCTGAAAGTAATTTCTAATGAACAAAGGGGGAAAACCTGGAGTGATCCTTAAAATAATTCCTGTGTATCTCATTCAAATGAATGTATTATTTGAATGCTTAAGAAACATATAGTGAAGGATAAGGAGTTTTACAGGCCAGTGAAGTCCATCAAATAGCGAATAGTTTAAAAGGTTTTTAAAAACTAAAATAATCTCCTAAAATAAAAGATAACCCCACCCTGTGGGACATTTTGTTTTAAGGGGTTTTTTTTGGGCCCTTTAAATCATACGGGGGGGAGCAAAGTACTTGTTTGGGTTGCATGAACCCTTTTTCTATATACCCTCTAAAAAAGGGGATTACAACCACAAGGGAACAGCAACATTGAAAAAAAAAGGGGTTTCTTTTTACATGTTTTTTTAGAGCGGGACCCAAAAGACCCCCAACAACAAAAAAAGAAGTCAGAGCGTCCCAAAACAATAGACCCAAAAATTAAAGCCCCCTTTAGTTTATTCACCCCAATTCAGTACATGTTTGGGAAAAAATTTTTTTTGGCAAAAGCTCCAGGCTTTGCAGAGAAATTTTACGGGCAAAGCTGTCTGGGAAAATGGTATATAAATTAGTGGTGCTTAATGGACGTATACCAATAGCTTCCCTGTCCACTGTGAAGCATGTAAAACACAGGGGGAACAGTCTTGCTACCCTTGGGGTGCAGGATAAAATATCAGCAGCAATGAAAATTATTGGTTTCAAAATAAATTTGGTTAAAGGAAAATTTGGGGGAGGGAAAACCCGCACAATAGAAGTAACCTACCTAAAACCAAATTCCTCAGGGGTTTAATCCTTGGTCTTTTTTCCCCTTGCCCCAACATTTTCTTTTTAAACCCATTCGGGCTCTCCTAAAAAACATTTAAATTTAAAACCAGGAGTAAGCAGATTGGCCCTTAAATTTTCCTTTCCCTCAAAAAACGGGGTTTCCCCGGGCAATGGGCCCGAATATTTCCAAAAATTTTCCCCGGGTTTTCGAAGGGTTCCTAAGTTTCCCAAATTGGGAAAGCAAACTTTAAATTCCAAAGGTTAAAAAACCCAGCTTTTCCCCTTTTTCTGGTTACTCTTTCCCGAAAAATTTGGTTTTAAAAATTTTGGGAAGGGATTGAGGTTTTTAGGTTTCCCATAAATAAATTTTGGGGAATATTAACGACATGTATTTCCGGGTGTAAAATGAAAGGCTCAAAAATTTTAAAAAAAGTTTCCCCATGGTATTTAAATTTAAGGGAAAAAAGATCCAAAAAATCAGGGGAAATGTTTTTCCCTTAAAATCATAAAAAAAAGGGAAAATGGAAAAAAAAAATAAATTTTGCAAAATATACAAATTAAAGGGAAAAAAAAACCCAAAAAAAATGGGAGTAAAAAATTTGGTTTTTGGAAAAAATTTATATGCCAAGAGGGGACTTTAAAATTAGGAGGAAGGGGGCACTGTTTAAAAAGGCGTCAAAATAATACAAAGGGGGGAAAAAAGGGAAGTTTTAGGGAAGAGGGGGAAAATTTTTTTAAACATTGGATGTTTTATGGGGGGAGGTTTTATTGTAATGGGGGTTTGATAAAATTTTTCTGGAGAGGGAAAAATATTGGGGGAAAAATAAAATTTTAAATAAAGGAAGGGGGGGGAAAAATTAAAAAGGGATAAAAGGGGATTAAGTTTTTGGAAATAATTTTAGAGGGAAAAAAATATGAAAAATTTTGGAAAGTTTTAAATAATAATGGGGGAAAAAGGTTAGGGGAGATTAAAAGAGGTAAGTGAGAAAGGGAATTTTTAATAAAAAATTTTGGGGGAAATTAAATAAATTTTGGAAGGAAAAATAGGGGGAAAGAAAGAAAAAAGGTAGGAAAAGGTGGGGAAATTTTGGGTATTTTATTGGGGTAAAACTTTGTTAGGAAGAGGTTAAATAAGTTTTTAAAGGATAGGGGAAAAATTTTTGGGAATTTGGAAAGGGGAGATAGGGGGAAATTGGGAAAAAAGTTTTAAAAGGGAAGTTAAAAAGTTGTAAATTAAAAATTATTAATGTTGGGGTTGGGGATTTAATTTTTAAAAAAATTTGAGGGGGGGGGATAGATATATTTTAGGAATTTAAAATTACATTTGGGGGGAAAAAAATTTTGGGGTTGGTGTTAAAAAGGTAATCAACAAAAGAAGTGGGGGCAAAATTCATTATGACCCAAAACATAACCCGGTTTTGGACTATGGGGGGCCCAGGGAAAGAAACCATTTTAAAAAGGTCCGGCAGTGGCCCAATAAACTTTTAGGGAGGGCGGCAAGACGGGTATTGGGGGCCACAAAAGTGGCAAAATCCACACAGTTGTGGGGGTTTCCCCCGGGGCGGAAAGCAGAAAGGGGTCGGGACATTTTGGCACAATGACATTATGGAGGGGGCAAGGACAGTTTTTGGGGGGGGCCACAGAGTGGCAAAATCAAAAAACATTTGGGGTGGGTGCCACGGGGGGGCCCAGCAGTAGGGAGGTCAAAAGGCAGGGGCGCAATGACAAAAATGGGGCCCGGGAAAAACAAAATTGGGGGCCCACAGGGGTGGCAAAAAGATACAGTGTGGGGGGTTCCCCGGGGGGGGCGTATTTGGGGTCAAAAACAGGGGCCCAACAATCCATTTTTGGGAGGGGGAAAAAACAGTATTGGGGGGAACAAGATTGGCACAAAATTTCGGGGCAAAATTTGGGGGGGCCACGGGGCTGCAGCAAAGTATGGGGGTTCAGATGGGGCACAATGAAAAATTTTTGGAGGCGGAAAAACAAAATTGGGGGGGCCACGGGGATGGAAACAATTTATACCGTGGGGGGGTTATTTTAAAAACGGAAAGCAGAAATATGAGGCAGAAGGTTGGAACAAGGGACATTAATTTGGAGGGGGGAAAAAAACGGGAAATTTAGGGCACAGAGGGCACAATCAAAAGGTGAATGTTCCAAGGGCAGAAAGTATAAAGGGTCGGGGGCCAGGGGGCCCCAAAGAAAAATTTGGCTGGAGCTGGCAAAAAAGGAGTGGGGCCAAAGAGGGGGTAAAAAATGACACAGGGTTGGAGGGGCAGGGCGGGAGCAACAGCAGAAACAAAAGGTTTTCCAACAGGGGCACAATTTTGACACAGGGGGTTGAGGGCAGGGGCGAAAGCCACGGCAGCGGGCAAAAAGGGGTTTTTCCGGGGACAGTCCCCAAAAAATGAAAAATTTCCCGGGGGTTTTGGCAAAAACAGGAGTGGGGGCCACGTTTGGGGGGAGGCAGGGGGGGGGGCCAAGGCCCCCCCCCCCAGGCAGGGCCAAGCATGGGGTCAAGACAGGGGCAAAAAATTAAACACAGTGGGGGGAGGGGCACGCCCAAGGGGGTCAAAAGGCGGGCAGCATGGGGTTCAGGGAGGGGGGCACAATGACTTTTCGCAGGTGGCAAAATAGTAGGGGGGAAGCCAAACAGAGGGGAAACAAAAAGGGATTTAGAGCGGGGGGTTTCACGGGCGGCAGCACATTGGGGTTCGGGCAGGGGGAAACAAGGGCCCAGAGAGTGGATGGGGAACAGGAGCAACACATGAAAGGCCCAGGAGTGGGCAAATGACATTCGGAGGTGGCAAAACGGGAACCGGGGAAGGGCCAAGAGTGCAAAAATTGACAAAAGGGGGGTTTTGCCCGGCAACAGAAAACCAGCAGGAAAGCAGAAATGAGCACATAGGGGTGGGAACAAATGACAAGTTTTGAGGGTGTGGGGGGCAATAACCAGTCCCTGGTAAAGACGGTGGAAAGGCAGGAGAAACTATCAGCAAAAAAGTGGGGGCCCAAAAGGGCGGGGGGGGCATCAGAATATGGCTGAGGCAGGTATTTTTTTAAACCCCAAAAACGGGAACCGCCAAAGGGAAAATTGGGTGTGGGGGGAAATCCGGGGGCCGACCCCACGGCCTATTCAACCCTTTAAACAAAGGTCAGGGGTGTCAAGGAACATTTCCCATGGACAACGGGTTCCCCTTTTGGGGAAAACGAGGGCCCCCCCGGCCGCACGGGTAACACGCCCCGCGTCGGGATGCCAAAATACGGGCCGGGGGGGGGCGGGGACACTTCCCTCCACTTGCAAACTCGGAAAAATTGCGGCCACACATCCATTTTGGGGCGCCCAGTACCCCACGGATCTTCAAAACTTGGGGGGGGCAGAGTCCCTGTCCAAAGTGGGCCAAAAACCTTTGGGTTTTCGGGGGGGAATCCCCCGGGCCCTTTCTGCTCCCTGCTGCGGTGACTCCCTCCTCACGGGGCCGGGGTGAAGAACTGTTTCTTTAGGGGACTCCAGACTTGGGTTTAAACTGCTGATGGACCCGGGTACCCCCCTCCTACCCCCCCCCACCCTCCCCCCGGGCCCCACCCCGCGGCAGTAGTACGTGAGCGCTGAGGCCCCCCCCCGGCAGACCTTCAGAGGGGGGACAAATGCCCGCACATAGGCGGGGCCAACGATTACGGAGGTTTTCCCCTATAGAATTTGATTTTGGGTTCTTCCCTCTCAAAGCGGGGAAAAAGGGTTTCCCATTTTTGGAGCCGGTAGCGAGGGCCCCAATAGGGTGGGAAGCCAGAAGCCCCTCCTCGGGCCCGGGGTGCGACTATTCCCCCCTTTTCACTATCCAGGCAAATAAGCAGGGCTGCGGGACATTTTGCCCCAAGTGACCCCCCGAGGGCTCCCTCCTCCATTTTCCCACTGTATACTGCCACGGTGCTTGGGAGTCCCCCTTGCCTCGTCTTCCTCATCTCCACCAAACCTCCCCCCACTGCTCCTGTTTCCCCCTTTCTTTTTGTCACCTGGGTAGAAAATCCACTCATTTCACCAGACAATGCTTTTTGCTCCCCAAAGTCCTCCTCCTCCTCCTCCTCCTCCATTTCAGTCCCCCAACCCCGGGCTCATGTGGCCACGAATGTAGTCGCCACCCTCTCCAGTCCCCCCGCCCCCCAAAGATTTTTTTTAGCAACTGTTTCCAGGACAGAAGCAGGGGAATTTACCCTTATTCTCCCGTATCCTGGGGGACTGGGCAAATAACGTTTCCTCCTCGAATGGCCCAACAAAAAGGCAAAGGGGTCCCCGCATGACTGCCCCATGGCTGACATCAAAAATTACACAGGGGGGTAAATTTTTGGGCTGCCTGGAAACAACAAAAAAACCCTTAATTTGGGCCCTTTTCCCCCTTTTTTCATACAGACGGTCCCCCAAAAAGTGCCAAAGGGGGAATTCCAGCGGGTTGGGAAAAATCGCATATCAGAGCGTTTTTGGGGGGGCCCCTTCTGGCCCCGGGGTGCAAACTCGAGGAGGGGGTTCCTGGCTTTGTAAAAGAATGGTTTAAAGTGCATGCACAGTTTTTCTGGCCATTTTTTAGAATGTTCTGAAGATCGGTGGAAGAAATTCGAACCTTTTTTCAACCAGATTGAACATTCCCAACAGGGGGGCATGGACCAAACCCTCCTCGGTGCAGCCCCGGACACCATGTTCCTCCCCTTGTCCCCTCACCATTTGGTTTCCGATTTTTTTCAGTTGGCGCGGAGGGAAAACCACACAAAACGATTTCTTGCTGCATGACGCGGGGCCATTTTCCTTTCCCCCGTTTACTTCGTTCGCCGGGGGCAACAGGTTTAGAACCCTTCGTGACAACCCCCCTGGCCCTAACACATGTGGATGATGGAGCAGGGTTTCTTGGAGGCTGAGAAAGGTGGGGGTGGTGGAGGAGGAAAGGGGGGGCGGGCATTGGCGGGAGAGCAGCAATTTGACAACGTGGGGAAAAGCGGCTCCCCCGGGCCAAGTTGTTTTTGGGTGCCCCGGGCCCGGAAGCACTTTTAAACCCGTTGGGGCCCTAAAGGACATGTACTGGGCCCTTAAAACCCTAGTTACAGCCCAGACGCCCGGCCGGCCCCTTTACCTTGGAACAAACCGATAAGCCCCAAAGGACTGACCCACTTTTTTGTTCTAAAACATAATTTTTGAAGTGCTGGGAACCCCGGGCCCTTTTTTTTAAAAAAATTAAAAAGGGTTTGGGAATCTCCATCTCGGCTCGGCACAACCATTAGTTCTCTGAATGGTGCGAGTCCCCCATTTTAAAGGGAGGGACTGCAGTAAACCAAACCCAAAATTGGACAGGGGCACGGTCAGCTGCGCACCTTAGATGGTTTTGGGGAAAGCATACTGTTTGTCTCTTTAAAAATCTCCTCTCTGAACGACTGCTGGCCCCCATGAGTAGCGAGGACAGGAGCATCTGGACCGGGAAAGGGGTTTTCAAAAAAGAAACAGCTGCCTTTTTCAGAGGTGGTGGAGCCTTGACTGGCCGAAATGCATGCGTGCCCCCGGGCCCCCGGTGCGCTGCTCAGCGGCAGGATGGACCCCCACATCTGAGCCCCGGGTTTTTCCAGGGCCCCCGGTTGTGGGGCCTGCAAATTTTTTGACGCAGGGCCGTTGTGCCAACTTAGCCCCTGGCCACCTTCACTTTCCCGGCCCCCAGATTCTACATAAAAACCCATATTCGGGGTTTCCTTTCCCTTTTCCCTTTGCAAAAAACCCGCCACAAACCCCCGAGTACGAATTTTTTCCCCCCAACCGGGGTCCCCTGAGTGACTACTTTGCCGGGCCCCCCGGGCCCGCAGGGCCCCTGTGCCCCTACTGGGCTTGGACCTTTCGAAGGCGGGTTTTTTCTACCCCCTGGCCGCTTGGCTCCCCCCCCAAACCCCACACGCGCTAAAAACCCGCTGACCGTCAACGGGCCACACAACCCCCCCTTGCTGGGTGCGCCGCTGCCTGGGCGCGCAAGCTGAGCCCCTTCCTGACGATGATAAGCCCTTGCTTTACCCGGGTCCCCTGGCGGGCGGCTACATTTAACCCCAAATTTTTTTTTCCAAACGTCACCCACTTCCTCATCACCGGGCGTTTTAATCCAGGCTGACCCCTTTCCCACAAGACCTCCCATTTCCACTCCCCCAAAATCTATACTTTGCCGGGCCCACTGCAAAAGCTGGGGGAAAAAGGCCCCCCAAAAAATTTTTTTTCGCTGCCCAAGGGAAACTGCTGACTTTCCCCCCTCAAAATTTATCATCCTCCCCTATATGTGGCGCTTTTTTCCCAGACCACATATAAACCCTGTGGGGGGAACTGGGTGGGACAGAGGCGGGCTGAGGACAGGGAGGGCCGGGACCCGCTCCCCCGGGCCCCGGGGCCCGGGCCCAATTTTTGTGGTCTGAGGTTCCCCACCGGCTCTTGGCTGGGGTTTTTCAGATGTCCCTCTGGAAAGGGAAAAGGATGACCAAGCAACCAAACAAAACCCTTTGGGGTTTCTGAAACCCAAAACACGGCCCCCCTAATGAAGCGGCATTGTGGCCTCACCGATACCCCAGCTGCGACTTTCCCCCCTTGCTTTGCTGCCCACCTGGGCCCGTTTCAGAAATGTTTGTCCCCTGCCACTCGCAAATTTCAGAGCCCCGCCCCCACCCTCTGTCTGACATTGTTTTTTTCAAAAAGTACAGACCTGTTTTGATAAGCTATCGTATATGATAAATATACACCCTTTTTTTTTAAAAACCAAAAAACCCATTTTCAAGCTTTGGGTAACCCTTGGATATAAATTTTCCTCCCAAAATTTGGGCCCGGGAAAAAATTTTCTTTATGTTTCCTTTACAAGCACCCGTTTGTTTTAAATAAAAGTAAAAACACAAACAGGCTTAATTAACCTTCGCTTTTTGAATTATGCTACAAGGGAAAAAAGTATATATTTCGTTGGGTTTAAAAAAAACGGTTTATTTTTGGCAGCCCCACAGCAAAAAAAAACGCCTTTAATTTTAAACCCCCGGAGTAAATTGCGCAATTTGAATTGAGCCCCCACAAACAATTTTCTTTGTAGGGGGTGTTACAAAAGGTTTTAAATTTTTTAAAAGCCAAACAACAAGAAGATTAAATTGTAATTAACTTTTTTTTTTGTGAATTAAAGGCCCACCAAAAAAAAAAATAATATTTGGGGGTTGAAAAAGGAAAGGTTTATTTTTTTTTCCCCAAAACCAAACAAAACAACGCTTAATTTCCCCCGGATTTAAAATTCGCCCAAAAAAATTGAGCCAAACCCCAAACTAGTAGCCTTTTGGGAGCCCTGTTACAATGGGGTATTTTCTAGCCACAAAAACAAGAGAAATTAAAAATTTTAATTAACTTTTGGGTTTTTGAATTAAAGGGACCAAAAAAAAAAAAATATATTTGCCCTTTAAAAAGAAAATTTTTTTTTTGTCAGCACACCAGCAAAACAAACGCTTAATTAAAACCCCCGGATGTAAATTGCCAATAGAATTGACCACCACAAAAAAAAGTAGCTTTTTAGCTTTTTACAATTTGGGGTATTTTTCTACGCCCAAAAAAAAAAAAGAATTAAAATTTTAAAAAACTTTTGGGTTGTGAATTAGGCTCCAAAAAAAAAATAATATTTGCCTTTAAAAAGACGGGTTTTTTTTTGTCAGCACAAACCCCAAAACAACGCTAATTAACCCCTTTTGGGTGTAAAATTTGGCCCAAAAGAATTTTAGCCCCACAAACTAGTACTTTGTTTTGCGTGTTACAATTGCGTTTTTTTCTACGCCACACAAAAAAGAACAGTTGTAATTAACCTTTGCTTTTAATTAGGCAAAAGGGAAAAATTTATATATTTTTGCGTTTTAAAAAGACGGTTTATTTTTTCAGCACCCACAAAACAAAAGCTTAAATTAAACCCCTGGAAGTAAATTGCGCCCAAAAAAATTGAGCCGCAAAAAAACAATGCTTGTAGCGTGTTACAATTGGGTTTTTTACTCCACACAACCAACGAAAACAGTTTGAATTAACCTTTTCTTTGAATTTTGGCTAAGGGGGGGAAAAATTTTTATAAATTTGGGGGTTGAAAAAGACGGGTTTAAATTTTTTTCAGCACCCACAAAACAACCTTAAAATTTAACCCCCCGGATTTTAAAATTTTCGGGCCCAAAAAATTGAAACCGCCCCAAAATAAATACTTTGGGAGGTGTTTCAATTGCGTGTTTTCTTTCTCCACACAACAAGAGATACAGTTGTAAAGTTAAACCTTTTCTTGTGAATTAAACTAAGGAAAAATTTATATATATTTGGCGTTGAAAAAAACGGGGTTTATTTTTTTCAGGGACACCACCAAAAAAAAACGCTTAATTAACCCCGGATGTAAATTTCGCAATAAATTGACCACCACAAACTAGTAGCTTTTTTAGCGTGTTACAATGGGGGTATTTTTTACACCACACAACAAAAGATACAGTTGTAATTAAAACCCTTTTTCCTTTTGAATTAGGCTACAGGAAAAATTTATATATTTTTTCGTTGAAAAAGACGGTTTATTTTTTTTCCGGGACACCAGCAAAAAACGCTTAAAATTTAAACCCCCGGGTGTAAATTGGGGGCAAAGAAATTTACGTGCACAAACCCATTAAAACTTTTTTAGCTGTTACAATTGCGTTTTTTTTTTCCCACCCAACAAAGATACAGTTGTAAATTTAAACCTTTTTCTTGTGAAATTAGGCTAAGAAAAATTTTTTATAAAATTTGGCGTTGAAAAAGACGGTTTAATTTTTTTTCAGCAACCCAGCAAAACAACGCTTAATTAACCCCTGGATGTAAAATTTCGCCCAAAAAATTTTGCCGCCCACAAACTAGTAGCTTTTTAGCGTGTTAAAAATTGCGTGTTTTTCTACTCCACAAACAAAATAAGGGTTTTAATTAAAACCTTTTTTCGTGAATTAGGCTAAGGGAAAAATTTATATATATTTGGCGTTGAAAAAAACGGTTTATTTTTTTTCCCCACCCCCAGGGAAAACAACGCTTAATTAAACCCCTGGATGTAAATTGCACCAAAGAATTTAGCCCCACAAACTAGTAGCTTTGTAGCGTGTTACAATTTTCGTGTTTTTTCCCACCCCTTTCAACAAAAGATACAGTTGGGAATTAACCTTTCTTGTGAAAATTGGCAAAAAGGAAAAAATTTATAAAATTTTTTGGGGTTGTAAAAAGGGCATTTTTTTGGGGGCCCGCAAAACCTTTAAAAAAAACCCCTTAATTAACCCCTGGAAAGTAAATTTTTGCCAAAAATTGAGCCGCACAAACTAGTTTTCTTTTAAACGTGTTAAAATTGCGTGTTTTTTACGCCATACAACAAGAATACATTTTTAATTAACCTTTGCTTGGAATTAGGCTACAGGGAAAAATTTTTTTAAATTTTTGGCGTTGTAAAAACAAATTTCCCTTGGGGGTCGGGAGCAAACCCGCAAAACAAAAGCTTTAAATTTAAACCCCCGGAAAGTAAATTGCGCAATAAAATTTAGCAGGGCCCAAAAAAGGGAAATTGGGATTTTTTATTTTAAAAAACGCTGTTTCCCTTTTAAATGAAAAAAAAAAGGAACTTTCTTTTAGATCCCACTTGGATATTGAATGATATGCAGCGCAGTGGGCGCACCAAATGGGTTTCAAAGCCAATACCCCAAAAAAAACAGAAATAGAACAATTTGAGAACAGGCTCCGAACAAGCTGAGACAAACCCCAAAAAAAATCGCGTGTAAAAAATCGTTTTTTCAGAAAGCGCTATCACCCCCCCAGCACACCTTTCCCCATCAGTAAGTGAGAGGGGGTGGTGAGGGTCCCAGCGGGCGCCTCCGGGTCCCTTAAAAAAGTGCGGTGACTCACAGAAAACCCCCCCGGTCCTGATTGGGTTCAACTCCCGGGACATGTCATGCCCGGGTATGCCCTTCTTTCCTCCCAGAGTGCTTTGCCCCTGTAAAAGCCATGGGTTGCTCGCAAAACCATTTTTTTTAATAAAAGCACACTTCGTTCACACCCCCAAGTACCCCAAAATTTCCCACTTCGTTCCGAACCGAAGTTTTCCTGAAATTCAAACAAATTTCCACTTGTTTGAATCAATTCGCCCATCTCTTCAAGATCAGACACTCACCAAGTGGAACTCTGAATAAAATGGAAGTAAAACCATTGTCTCTGTAATACTGAGGAAAATCATCTGATTTGCTAATAAAATGTATTTGAGAAAGGTCTTATTTCATCTCCTGATAATTGTACTTTTCTACCAAGGGAAGTGGTGGTGATAAGTTCTCTTTAAGATTGGAATCATTTATTCATAGTGCTCATTTCCATTATTCCAAATGCGGGAACAACTTCTGGCCCTTAAAAATTACCAGACAAAAAACACAGCTTCCAAGGGAAGCTCACTTTAAAACAATTAATATTAAAATTAGGGGGGTAAGAAAAGGTTAATATTTTCTATTTGCCAGTTTGAAATGTGGCTTTTTCTCTGTACAGCATTCAAGTATGGTGGTTCTTCTGCTGCAGATGAGACTGTAAACAACATTCAGTCATTTCAAGCAGAAGAGATCATTTGCAACATAATTATCACCTTAATTATATGTTACAGTCATTGTCATTTCTAATTTCTAACTTAATAGTTTTTTAAACTGGTCATATACATGACATACTGTAGCTGTTCAAAAAGCTCTCAAAAGATGGAACCTTCATGCTCTGAAAATATGGACGCTTGGAAAGGAACCAAGAGAGATGCGAATGTTTGTTTAGCAAAGGTCTCAAAAAATTACCACCCATCTGAACTAAGGTCACCTTGCCATGGGGTCTTAAATTTTTGATCAAAAATAAGATTTAAGAACATCTACATCAGATATTCATGTATACTAAATGTAACAGAAATGCACTAAGAAATAATTCATATATTCATTGTTTAATTGTCTCTTAGCATTTATGGAGTGCTGCTTATCCGTTTTTGTCTGTCTGTACTGTAGCTGATGGCTGAATGCTCCTTTGCTAAGAATTATGTCTGCCAATTCTACAATAAACAGCCACATTTAATTTATTATTTCAGAGGAAAAAAGAGGGTGCCTGGCAATGGCTTATGTCCCATGCAAAGGATCACCATTGCCTTTCCAATCCATTGATTGTACCAAAAAGTCAGAGGGTTCATCTAAAGTTTATCTAGTCACCAGTGATTGCAAACTTTTGTTGAGAATGTTCATGAAATGTATAAATTGTTTACCTATCTGAATCCATTATTTTTCTATTCAGTTTATAGTCATCTTATCATGTTCAACTTGTACCTCTTATTGATTATAAAAGGTTGAGTTAGTACATGGAATATTTTGACATGAGTAATTAATCACATTTGTAAATGAGTAAATGTATATTTAAAAAAAAAACAGTTTAACTTAAAATATATGGTAAATATGCAATCTGTATTTACTTTTCATTGACATTTACAAGGTATGACTCAAGCTAAAGGCGATGCAAATTCTCTTTCCATTGTGGCTATGTGATTCGCTGTAGACATGATTACCATTCTTGCAGCCTTGCCAGAAAGACAACTGACATATTTAGTATACTTTTTATGATATTACACCAGGCAATATGCCAAGCCAATAAATTAATAGAGCTTTGCATTAAATGTTTATAGATTTTGTATCATATTGTTGTAACACTATTCTGGGCATACTGCCAAAATAAAGTTTCTTTTTAAGATCTGTATCTCACTCTAAAAATTATTTTACCAGAGGTGACGGGCGAAGAATGTGTCTATGGTACCATATTATTAAGGACAACCCACAATTACAAGTTTGTAATAAAGTAGTTTACACATATAGGGCGACATGTATGATTTTTGGCACGCCAATTTTTTTGTGTGCATTAGTACCGTAGAATGCGAATCTATGATCCTGTTCTACTGCAGATCATAGATGAGGCGCTTTCTAGCTACAAAGCGACAATTGTAATTGATTGATTGATATCATTCAAAAGTACCGACCCACAAAGTAAAGTTAACCTGTCATTTATACCACATGATGAAAGCTGTAAAAGTGAATTCCAAAAAGCAGTAATGGAACACCCCCCCCCCCCTCCATTTTTTTGACACAATGCTAAAAAACTGTTCAACAGCTATGGGCCAAAATTGCACAATACACTTCTATATAAGATCCCTGAGGGGTGTTGAATCCAAAATGGGGTAACTTCTGGAACATTTAGACTGTTCTGGTACTTTGGGGGCTTTGTAAATGCGACAAGACACCCACCAAAATCTATTTCAAAAACCAAATAGCACTTGCCATGCGCCCAAACAGCAGATTATACCCATATATAGAGTATTGCCGAACTTGGTAAAAATTGGGTAACAAATTTTTGGGTGTTTTTTTCCAGGATTCCTTGCTAAAATGAAACCCTTTCAGCTTAAATTGCAGACTGATGGAAAAAAAATCATTTTCACAATTTAACGCTAAAAAGTTTTTCAAACACTTCTGAGGCTCACTGCACCCCTGGATATATTCCTAAAGGGGTATAGTTTCCAATCTGGGGTCTTTTTAGAAGTTTTGAATAAGTTTTAGCATCTTAGGGTAACGGCAAACCTGAAATGGGGTCTAAAGAAAATTGTAATGTAAATGAGACCTCAAAGTCCAGTAGGTGTTCTCTAAAAACAGCAGAATTGGGTGAACCAATGTAGAGTTTCAAATCCCTGTTATTGTCTACTATGTTCCAGTGAATAATGGATAAAAATTGAAAATCTGCAAAAAAAAGTGATATTTTAAAACTTCATCTCCCCTTTGCTTTAATTTTCGTGAAACGTCAAATGGGTTGATAAACCTTCTAAATACTGTTTTAAATATTTTTAAGTGTTGTTTATTAGATGGAGTCATTTATGAGGGTATCTAACATACAGGCCCCTCAAAGCCACATCAGAACTACACTGATCCCTAAAACAATCTGTGTTGCAAATTTTCTTGAAAATGTGAAAAATGACTACTATATTTCTAAACCCCCCTCATGTCATAAAAAAAAAGACATTTAAAATTTATGCCAACGTACAGTAGGCATATGGTAGTTGCTAGTTACATATTATTTTGTGTGGAAATTTGAAAATTGTTCTAATTTTCACGATATTTAGTAAAAAGTATAAAAAAAAGTGACACATGTCAGATTTAAAAAAAATGGGGCTCTGTCAGGGAGGTTAAACTGGCTGTTGTGGTAAGGGGTTGATCTTATGCATGTGGTGCTCCTTTTTTATATCAATAAATGTATTATTTGCATCATATTAATTAAAAACTCTCCAGGTTCAATGACAGGCTGCTGGAGAAACAACTGGTAGGGACATATAAAGGTTTTCAATAAACCAGAGTGATCTGCATTTTAGTGAATCAATATAGAATAAAATTTAGGCACCATCTATGAATGCACAAAAACCACTTTCATACCTCAGGTGCATTATACACTGAAAACGAGACTTGACAATTCACTTCGAAGCACCTTCCTTCGTACAGTGTGGAAAGATAAATCAAGTGGTCAGAGGTTCAACATTGGCCAAGGACAACATATACACAGAGTTTATGTTATCTTCTTGTTTGTGTGGGATTCCTCTAGGTTCTCTAGTTTCCTTTAACACTCCCAAAATATACTGAAAGGTTAATTGGCTTCCTATGAAAACTGACCCTAGTGTGGGTGTGTGTCTGGAACAGGGAGAGTGTGCACTCCATTAGAGACAAGAACAGGTGGGAAGATGACAGTGCTGCAGAATATGTCAGTGGTATGTAAGAGTAAAAACTGAAAATAAACTGTGAAACAACTTTCTAAATATGCTTTTATTGGCTTAAATGACTCTTTATTTTGCTTGGCATATGACTCTTTATTTTGCTTGGCATATGAAGTTACAGCTGTGTCACAGTTTTATATAATTCATTTATTTGGTGGTTTCAGATAAGAAATGTCACTGGTGTGATCATGTTATATGTATCTAGAAGATTATTTTCACCAGATTTCTAATTTAAACATATTTCTTCTTCTTTGTTAAAGATAGCAACTGAGGAAGACTGAGCACACTATAAATATTACTGGAGACAGAAGGTCTTGCCCTCTTGTCCTAGGTGAAAATATAGCATGCTATGCATTATGTGTATACTTGATCCTGATCATCTCCTTGCATGTTTGCGTGAATGGATAGGAAGGACTGATAAGGTCTATTTGCTGCATCCTAAAAGAAAAAGCCTATGTTCTCTGTTCAAATTTAAATACATATTTTGATGAAATACAGAGACAGAGAAAGAAATGTAAGAATAAGTTAACAAATGTGAAAGAAATTAAGTTGCCATTATTATCTTTGTTCAACATACAACCATCTTGTATTATTCTGTATTTGTTTTAAAATACTTTTGATAAAAAGAAAAGTAATTTTTTTAAGAGATGATGAAATAAATAAGTCTGCCTTATCTAGGTCTGTCTACATTCGGCTCCTTAATCCAAAGAATATTTAGATATCTTAGTCTATACATGTCGCCTCATGTGTTGTGCTTTATATAAAAATATTCATTTACCTAATAAGTTTTGAGAATTATGAATCTGATTGTCCAGTGACTTTTTTATATGATTCAGCTTATTGAAATCCTTATTATTTCATTCCTTTTAATATGCAAGGTTGTACCTTAGGTCTTTGACAATTAAAAAAAGAGCAGTGTGATGGTCACGCCCTGGGGGAGACTTCAATAAGCCCACACCAATGGCTGGATCTTCTGTTGGTTTCCCATCCGGATGGGCTTGGTCTGTAAACATTTCTCCATATCTATGTGGTAAATTTACACTATTCAATAATTTGAATCCCACAAGTTATTGAAGATTAGAATCTGAGCTTTGGGAGTCCACCAAAAGTTTTGCAACAATGCTATCTTGTATTCTTTATCAGCATGATTGGTAATGGTAAGCAGAATAAGTAGGCTACTTTCTACTTACTTGTTATAGTCCCTTTTTTGCATTAGAAGGTTGGATAAGTATTGAGGCATAAAACAGATCAGTTTGAAATATTCATAGTGTAAAAATTGTGCTTCTACAAACAGCTACAAAATGTAAAAAGAACCAGAGGACTATAGCCAGTGTCAGACTGGCCCACCAGAGGACTGGAGGATCCTCCGGCGGGCCATGGGATTGACAGAAGCCCTCTACTGGTGAAGGGTAAAAGAAGCTTCTGGATCGTGCACCAGAGTGCCGTCATAGTTAGCCTCCCTGCACTTGTTCTCCCAGACAGCAGTGCTAAAACTAAGCCTTATACTCATTGGTTGAGCCTCATCCAATCAGCACCAGTCTTGTTTTTAGTTTTGACCCTCCTCCCCCTCCTCTCCTGTTCCTGAGCAGTAACTGACATTCTGAAGGTCAGTTGCTTGTGCAACCATGTCCGCTGCAATGGGCCCCTAGGGAAGAAGTGCCCAACTAGATAGCAGGGACTGGAGGATCAAACGAAGTTTTAACTTTGTTAATTTAAATTTGGATGTGCAGAGCCCATCATGAATGGGTGGAGCTTATCATGAGGTGGGCAAGGCTTAAATGTGGAGAGCTAGGTAAGTGTGATATGAGTGATGTGCATATATGGCCAATGTATGTGTGAAATGCGCACTTTTTGTTGTGCATGTGTCAAGTGTTTAATGTATTACTGGTATCACTGTGTATTATGTGTTTATTGTGTAAGTGATGTATTGTGATGTATATGGTGTGTGACTGGTGTATGCGGTATTTAAATGGCGTGTGTATAGTGTATGCAGGATGTGTGCGGTTTGTTGAATGGTATATGCGGGATGTGTGCAGTGTGGGAATGGTGTCTGTTGGATGTGTGCAGTGTGGTAATGGTGTATGTGCGCTGTGTGGGAATGGTGTATGTGTGAGTGGTGTTTGCAGGATGTATATGGTGTGTGAGTGGTGTATACGGGATGTATATGGTGTGTGAATGGTGTTTGCAGGATGTGTGTGGTGTGTGAATGGTGTTTGCAGGATGTGTGTGGTGTGTGAGTGGTGTTTGCAGGATGTGTGAATGGTGTATGCGGGATGTGTGAATGGTGTATGCGGGATGTGTGAATGGTGTATGCGGGATGTGTGCGGTGTGTGAGTGGTGTATGCGGGATGTGTGAATGGTGTATGCGGGATGTGTGAATGGTGTATGCGGGATGTGTGCGGTGTGCAGTGTGTAAGACTGGTGTAACTGAGTCATGTGTGAAGGTTGCCTTGCTCGCACCTGCATTTTAAGTGCCTTTTACCCACTCTATGAGTGAAGAGGATTGTAAAAATAAGGATGAGTATACTTTAAAGATGCAGTGCTCTGTAATACATATGATGGACAAATATATAAGTAATTAGGTGCCCAGTGCTCCAAGATTATAGGATTTCATTACAACTTGAAGCATCTATTCAGGATTTGTAAAATGATATCGAGCAATAACTAAAATAAAATACAAATGACCTTCATGAGATGTTCCATTGAGCAGGATAAAAGGTTTATAACTGTAATGACATACTGGAAACACTAGAACTATATAAATGGTAGTAATACAATTAAATATACAGAAGGTTCTTGCTAACAATGACTGAAGTATATGTCCTGGAAAATGAATGCTTTGACCTCTGCATTAACTGGTAATTACTAACAAAGGGAAGTAAAAAAGTAGCTTAAGATAAATTAAATTAATTGCTTGGCACTGGTGCCATTTATACTATGGACTACTCAAACCTATGATCAACAATGACTTGGGGATCCTTATAGTAATGATGTATTCACAAGCAGAAGATTTGTTTCATAAATTTCTACAACTGTTTCATTTATGTGAATAGGCTTTTCAGAAATCCATGCACATGCTGTAGAAACAGCAATTGGATGTATGGAACTAATTTTCCACATCAGAAATTTGTGCAATACATGGCATCTGCTACATGTCGACTCTCTATAAGTTCCATTAACCATGTATCATATAGAACACACTTTATGACTATTATTTTTTTTACAGTGGTCTATGGCTTAAAGGGGTTCTCTGGGAAAAGAAGAAAGTTAAATAGATAAACTACATGTCATATTGAAAAAAAATTCCAAACTACCATTAATTAGAAAAATCTGCTTGTTTTGTCTAGGGGATAATCACTATAGGAGAAGAAAATGGCCGCCGGGCTCCGTCCTCAGCAGAAACCTGTCCTACAGGTCATGTGAGTTGCTTCCTGGTTATGCCGAAGAAGACTGAGGGCTGTACACACACACAAATTTGGGATGGATATATTATATAGACTCTCAGCTGGGAGGAAGCAGCTTTGTGGAAAATATAGTTTTCATTGAGCACGCCTAGCAACTGTAGCTCTACCTACTAACCCAGTGAGGCGAAAGATCCAACATGGCGATAATATAAGGGTATGATATAAGGGTATAAGGGTATGTTCTCACGGCATCTTTTAGACCTCATTTCATGGTGTAATTGCACTGCAATATGCCCTGAAATATGGCCTGTACCTATGGTAATTCATAACTCTCGTAGAGAGCTATAATTTACCTCCGTCTTCCCCGATGACATGTCACTTCTTCCCAGCATTTATGTGCCGGGGATAATACGGTAGAAGTGAATGGGACTCCCTCCCCTTCCCCACATGAGCTGTAGAAGTATGCACTGGCCAGCTCATACTTCTAAAACACCGGCGTCTTGCAGTGCTCACAGGTACGTGCCGCAAGACACCATGTGAACATACACTTACACACACCGGATTGTGACAGATATTTGCTGCTTATCGTTACTATTCCTCCACTAAATGTTCTTTTTTTTTGGGGGGGGGGGGTTTCTCACACAACTCCTTTAAAGGGAATACATTGTAAACAATTACATTCCTATTAAGAAAAAAATTCTAAAGCGGGATTCACACTTTTTTTGTGGGGGGTGGAACATGCCATTTTTTGTGGAATTTTTTATTTAGTTGTTTGATCCATAACTAAATTGGATTCAGAAGGAGTGGAAAATATACAGAAAGGACTTATACTTCTTCATTGTTGTTATCACTTCTCATTTGGGCTCAAAAAAACTCCATAACAACTGTAGTGGCATTTTTTCAAATGTGCTGTGTCTGAACCCCTTCTCCTATATAAGTCAAGAAACATTGCTTCATGAGCAGCAAAGATGTAAGATACAGCAAAGTCCTTGATTTGAGCTTCATCCCCAGGTTCCTGTTTTCCAAACTGGTTGCAGGGGAATCCAAGGATAAACACAACTATATAGATGATTTAGTAGGAGATATGAAGTGTAGTATCCAATACTGAACTTCATAATAAATGCAAGGGGTTGTCGACTTTTTATTGTTTTTAATTATAAATATAACAGGAAATCATAAAATTTTTCTAATATACATGCATTACAAATTTTACTCTTGTCCCCTTTTATACTAATGCACTAGGCTATTATTTAGGAAAAAAATGGTATAGCCCACATTTCTGCCCACAGTAATGGCTTCCTTGGAGTAATTATATGAACTAAACATGGGTTGAGTCATGTGGCCTCTAGCAGTCAGTCATTTTCATTCACCGATTACATCTAATTGCTCAAGGTTACCTTCATGGAACCTAGTTTTGCAATTCTGACTACTTGTTTTACTTACTACACTTACTTGATCTTATTATAGTGTTATAGATTATTTGTCCCAAAAAGTAATATTTTAGTCAATATAAAGCTGTTACCAATTTTAAACACATCATACACCCCCAATACTATAGACTTCGTACATATAGTTAAAACCAGAAGTTTACATACACTACATAGAAAGACACATATGCATGTTTTTCTCACTAATTGACATGTACTCAGAATAAACCTTACCTGTTTTAGATCAATTAGGATTACATTTCATTAGTATTTGGTAGCATTGCCCTTAAACTGTATGACTTGGGTCAAACATTTTGGATATCCTTCCACAAGATTCCAACAACAGTTGGTAGGAATTTTGGCACATTTCTCCTGACTGAATTGGTGTAACTCAGCCATGTTTGTAGGTCACCTTGCTCGCACCTGCCTTTTCAGCTTTGCCCATAAATTTTCAATAGAACTGTGATCAGGGCTTTGTTATGGCCACTCCAAAACATTGACTTGCTTATCCTTAAGCCACTTTGTAATCAGTTTGGCAGTATGCTTCGGTTCATTGTCCATTTGAATAATGACCTATTTCTGCCCAAGCTTTAACTTCCTGGCTGATATCTTGAGATGTTGCTTCAGTATTGCCACATAATCTTCTGTCCTCATGATGCCATCTATTTTATGAAGTTCACCAGTCCCTCCTGCAGCAAATCAATCCCAAAACATGATGCTGCCACCCCCATGTTTCACAATTGATGGTGTTCTTAGGCTTCCAAGCTTTTCCCTCTTTTCTCCAAATGTAAGAATAGTCATTATGGCCAAAGAGTTACATTTTAGTTTTGTCAGACCACAGGACATGTCCCCAAAAATGTAGGGCTTTGTTCCTGTATGCATTTGCAAACATTAATCTCGCTCTTGGAGTAATGGCTTCTTCCTGGTAGAGAGGCCTTTCAGACCATGCTGATACAGTACTCGTTTCAATGTGGATAGTGACACAATCTTACCAGCTTCAGGCAACATCTTCACAAGGTATTTTGCTTTTGTTCTTGGGTTGATATGCACATGTTGGGCTAAAGCACGTTCATATCTGAGACACAGAAACTGTCTCCTACCTGAGCGGTATGATGGCTGGATATTCCCATCTTGTTTGTACTTGCGTATAATTGTTTGTACAGATGAACGAGGCACCTTCAGGTATCTGTAAATTGCACCCAGGGGTGATCCAGGCTTGTGCAAGTCCACAATTCTCTTCCTGATATCTTTGTTGATTTCTTTAGACTTTCCCTACACACAGGAGCAGTGAGTTTCTGGTGTGTCTTAAAAAATACCTCCCCAGGTGTTTCTCTGATTAACTCAGATGTTGCCAATAAACCTATCCGAAGCTTCTGAAGACATGACATCATCATATGACCTGTTCTAAATTGTTCAAAGGCATAGTAATCCTAGTATATGTAAATATTTTCAGAAAGTAATAAAAATGCCTTAAATTCTCTCTCTCTCTCCCTCTCTCTCTCTCATTATTCTGGCATTTGACGAATATAAATAATTTTGGTTCCTAATTGACCTAAAACGGGTAAGGTTTATTCTGATTTCATGTCAGATAGTGAGAAAAACACACATATTTGTCTTTTTATATAGTGTATGTAAACTTCTGGTTTCAACTGTATGCATTGGTCTAATAAAGCCCGACAACTTCCCTGTCTTGACAGCATGTCCATATAGAAGCACGTTAAACTGAAGCAAGCATGATGACTAAGATAATTGCTATCTCTGTAGTGACTGAACATATTGGGTCACATTTATTAACCTCAGTACGCCACTTTTTTGGCGAGCCATTTGACAAAAATTATGGCGCATAGCAGAAAAGACAGGTTTATGAATCAAAAGTGCCAGAAAATTTTGACGCACTTGACAATTTCTTTGTAGAAGCTTGACAGTGGCCGTGGACTTTGAAAGTCATAATATATGTTCATGAGGGGGAATTGCAGGTATATTTCAGAACATACTGTGTGCGCCGCTATACGCCTGCAATATGCCTGTTGCATCAGAAGATGAGCTGGCCAGAATGGACTTCTGCAGTACTCCCACTGACATTCACTTTCCCTATAATGTCGGGGAAATGGCAGGTAATAATAGCTCTCAATAAGAGCTATGAATTGCCTTATTTGCAGGCGTAATTTGGGCTTATTGCAGCACTACTAAGAACCAAAATACGCCCCGCAAAGACGCCGTGTGGACATACCCATCCGCGTAGACACATTTATGAGTATGTCCCAGGGCTCCGCGACCCCCCCGCACAGCTGCCGGGTGTTAGCGGCTAATCGCCTCTAACACCCGGCAGTAACAGCGCCGGTGGGTGGCGTCGCCCACTGACGCTGTTTAAACCGCCAGACACCGCGGCAAAGATGGCCGAGGCGTCTGACTGACTGCTGCGCACCGATCGTTGGGGTCATCGGCATCGGCGCAGCCTAGCTGCGGCGATCCGTCGACTGGACACGGTGGTGGGGAGCCCTGTGAAGGCTCCCGTCACTTACATTCCCCGGTTTGCCCCACTTCCGGCCGTAGACGGGAAGTGGGGAAACCGCCATCTTTGTACACCCTAATGCATGGCATAGGCAATGCATTAGGCTGTATTAACAACCGCGCCCCCTAGTGGTCAAGCACCATAGGGGCACTAAATGTTACAGTGAAAAAAATAAATAAAGTTTTAAAGTACAAAAAAAAAAGTATTAAAAGTTCAAATCACGCTCCGTTCCCCATTTTACAAATAAAATCATTAAAATATTAAAAAAGTTACACATATTTGGTATCGCCGCATCCGAAAAAGTCCGATCTATAAAAATATACCATCATTTATCCCATACGCTGAACACCGTAGAAGAAAAAAATTCCAAACGCTAAAATTGCGTTTTTTGGTCATTTTACATCACTCAAAAAATTGAATAAAAATGATAAAAAAGTTGCATGCATTCCAAACTGCTAGCGATAAAAAGTACACTTCAGCCCCCAAAGAATGCCCCTCACTGACGTCCGTAGGTTTTAGTACAAAAAAGTTATTGGTCGCACAAAATGGCACCGCGGCGCAAATTTAAAAAATAGAAAATGTTTGGAATTTTTTTACGGTACCGAAACAAAAAGGAAACCCTATATGTTTGGTATTGCCGGATGCGTAACAACCTATAGAATACAGATAACACATTATATTTACTGAAGATTGAACGCCGTAAAAGCGAAACACCCGGAAACATGGCGAAAATATGGGGTTTTTTTACAATTTGTCCCACTTGGAATTTTTTTGTGGTTTCCCAGTATATTCTATAGTACAGTGAAAAAGACCATTAGAAAGTACAACTTGTTCCACGAAATAAAAGCCCTAATATGTCTATGTAGTTGGAAAAATAAAAAAGTTATGTCTTTCAGAAGACGATGAGGGAAAAACTAACGTGTCACCAAAAAAAAGGCCGGGTACTTATGGGGTTAAAGTTGCAAAGTGGCGCCCAAAAAGTGGTGTTTCTTAAGTAGTGTTGAGCGATAGCGTTGGCTATCGAGATCGAGCGATAGTCGATAGTCGGCCGCTATCGATAAGGTTTTTCGATAGTGAGCATCGATTATGAGCGATTACCATTAAAGTCTATGGGAGAGCAACAACACCTTCGTTATTACACCCAAAACAGAGCTGGAGAAGCTGAAATTAACATCCAAACAGTCAAATGGATATGTTGACTTAGCACTTAGGTTATAAAAGTCACAGAAAAAAATTCACAGACCATTCACTATCCCTGTCTTTGTACCACAGCCTGACCCTTAAACCTGCATCACCCCACAAATTAAAAAGTGCCAGAAGGCAGTATGATTTGAACCATCATGTTACTTGAAACTGGAATTGAATATCCCTGTCCTGGAACGCAGCATGAGCCCCAAACCTGCATGACCCCCAGATTTAAAAAGTGCCGCAAAAAAAGGAGTCTTTCAACCACCATTTTAGTTTCACTGGACATTGACTTTATACTGTCCTGGACCGCAGTATGACCATTAAACCTGTCTGACCCCCAGATTAAAAAGTGCCGTGAAAAGGAGTCTGTTATGTCTGTATCTGTTATATTTTTGTATAATACACGGTATTTTTTGCACCTTTCAATTCACCTGTGGTGAATATAGAATTGCTGTTTTAAGATTTACGTGGATGCTGCGTCAATGAACAAAGCTGGGTGCGCAAAAGTCAAAAAAACACGTATCTGTTATGTTTTCATATAATACACGGTATTTTTTGCACCTTTCAATTCACCTGTGGTGACTATAAAATTGCTGTTTTAAGATGTATGTGGAAGCTGCGTCAATGAACAAAGCTGGGTGCGCAAAAGTCAAAAAACACGTAACTGTTATGTTTTGGTATAATAAACGGTATCTTTTGCACCTTTCAATTCACCTGTGGTGAATATAGAATTGCTGTTTTAAGATTTCAGTGGATGCTGCGTCAATGAACAATGCTGGGTGCGCAAAAGTCAAAAAACACGTAACTGTTATGTTTTGGTATAATAAACGATATTTTTTGCACCTTTCAATTCACCTGTGGTGAATATAGAATTGCTGTTTTAAGATTTACGTAGATGCTGCGTCAATGAACAATGCTGGGTGCGCAAAAGTCAAAAAAACAGTAACTGTTTTTTTTTTGGTATAAATAAACGGATATTTTTTGCACCTTTCAATTCACCTGTGGTGAATATAGAATTGCTGTTTTAAGATTTACGTGGATGCTGCGTCAATGAACAATGCTGGGTGCGCAAAAGTAAAAAAACACGTAACTGTGATGTTTTCGTACGATACACGGTATTTTTGGCAACAAACAACCTGTGCTGACTACAAGATTGCTGTATTGTAATTTAACTGCAAGGTGGATATATCAACAGTCACAGGTGTAATGGGTAAAATTGAAATGAAACACCTATCTGAAATGTATATGATAATAAAAGTGGAGTTTTGCAGCTAACAAAGAGACCTGCAGTTACTAGAAATGATGTGTATCCAATATAAATTCAGGCTGCCTAATATCCAGGAAATATTTCAATAGCAAACTGTTAATAATAAAGATATTCCACTACATTGTCTACACTAAGTCTTGGTGAACTTTATCCAGTGTTCTTTATAGATAGAGCTTGTCTGTGTTCGCCGCGGCCCCCCCCCCCGCTCCCACCGCCGTGAATTTACAGTGGTAGATGCTGCTTTAAAATTCTCTAGCTAACTATATAAAATCTTCAAATCTCTAATCTAACTAAATTGGAAGCATCACAGCTAATAGTAGAGGTTTCTCTGTGCAGAAATAGACTAATTTCGCTGAGCTGTTTGGCCATAGGCAGAGCGCAGGTCCTATCCCTATGAGACGCTGAGAGACACTGAGGCTGAAACAGGAAACGCTGTTCTATGTAAAACGAGGTCATGTGATTTTTCCAGCCAATCGCAACCATACACATCCCAGTCATGACGTCGCACACACATCTCACCCTGCTCTATTCTGTAATCTGATTTGCTGGCCGCCAAAATTACAGGAAGCGCCGAAAAAGGCGCGATCTTAATAGATGATGCACAGATTTTAACCTTAATTATCGCATGATCTGGAAATTTCGATCACCATAAAAACCTTGCCGATTTCAACTTTGTCGATAAAAATCGCTCAACACTATTCTTAAGCTAAAATGAAAGTGACATATGTTAGTAGTATTTTGTCAGGCAACTCGCCAGAAAGAGCAAATGTAATTAATAGTGATTCTAGAAATATATTTACAACCTGTTGTGTAATTATTATGATAAAGCTTACTTGATTTTTTTTATTATTATCAATATCAACAGATGTGTCAAATGCATAAATATTGGTTTACGGGCAACGCAAGCCACTTATTAAGTGATCTGAACGCCTTAAACCCCCTCCATATACCCTTCACATCACTGTGAAGTACGATGACATCCAAATTAGTGACAGACTTAAAGAATGGAATAAATAGTGGTATAATTTATTTCACTGTGTATGTCTTCATTTATTTATTTACTTATCAAGTATCTCAAATAGTTAATACACTCATACAAATACATTATTTTTTAATTTATGTTACACCATTTGCCACTTATTAATTTTAACATCATGTTACCTCCTCTACCCAGATCCTTTTATTAATTTTCCGAATTTTTTTTATTTTTACTTTTTACTGCCACATCAGAACTATCTGTTGATAATTCTTCGTCAGTGCCCAACACTTTTACTGTTTCTGTTGGTGTTACCATCTTTTAACTTTTTTAAAACACTTCTGTGGATACTGAGAGCTCATTTGACAAATTTTAGTAGAAAATTCTAGTAGCAACGTAGCATCATTTTTGTCATACTTTTTGTTTAAATATAAAATTTGTGTTATTAATAGCAGTAAATTACTAGGCGCGCTCCTGTGCACAAATGGATCTTTACTGCTATCTGTCATTACTCTGTTCTCACTCTGAGGTGAATTGTGGCATTTAGCTCAACAGTGTCGAGCTGTATAACATTTTCTAGTGCATATCACTTTGTCTAATAATGCGCCAGATTTACCAACCGTCGTGCACCAATTTCATGCTAGATTAGATGCTAGAATGGAAAAAAGTTTGTCTGAAAGACTGTCCTACGCCTAGAAAATTTTAATAAATGTGTCCCATTTTATTTTGTTATGGTGATTGAGAAAAAAATACTTCTTACAATAAGTATCATAACAATTACTTATCTCCCCATTACAGCTGTATTTAGCTGAGGTAAAATTTACTGCAATATATTGGTGACTCTCAAAAAGTAAAAGTTAGTTGATGCCAGAGAAAGGAGTTGAGATTCGTACAGATGCCTACATGTTTCATGCATGTTTGCTTAGACAAATGGGGCATCTCCTCTTTTACCAAAGCAGCAGTCCTGTGATGCGAATACAGAATGCCGAGAAACTGGCATGGCAGCTACTTGCCTAATAATGGGGGTAATAAAAGTATGGTAAAAATAGTACTAGTAAAGACACCCACTACTGGTTAAGTAAGAAAGGTGATTGGATGGCTGCCAAAAGTGCAGAAAGCTGCTGAAAATGAAACTGAAAATGGCGTGTTGAACTAGAACTAGAACTTTACTCGAACGAACAGTAAAAAGTTTGTTTCGGTTCGAGTTCTAAAAATTCGAGAAGTTCTTCTAGAACTTAACTTTTCTAGAACTGTTCAATCAATACTACTCTTAAGCATGGAGTTCACTAGAGCTTTACAGGTTCCCACTGGAATCTTCTTGCACTCCTCCACCTTCCGTTTAAGAGTGCGCCACAGATGCTCAACAGGGTTTAGGTCAGGAGACATGGTTAGCCAGTCCAGCACCTTTACCCTAATTTTTTTTTAGCAAAGTAGTTGTCATCTTGGAGGTGTGTTTAGGATAATTATTCTATTGGATTATCTCTCTGCGGCTTAAGTACTGTATGTCAGTGTACATGTTGGCATTCATGGCCCCCGTCACAAAGCCGGCAACACTCATGCAACCCCAAACCATGCTTTACTGTAGATAAGTCACACTTGTCATTGTACTCCTCACCTAGTTGCCGACACACACCCTTGGCACCATCTGAACCAAATAAGTTTATTTTGGTCTCATCAGACCACAGGACATGGTTCTAGTAATCCAAGTTCTTAGTCTGCTTGTCTTCAGAAAACCATTTGCGGACTTTCTTGCGCATCATTTTTAGAAGAGGCTTCCTTCTGGGATGACAGCAATACAGACCAATTTGTGTGGCATATGGTCAAAGCACTAACCGGTTGACTGCCTATTCATTTAGGCTATATCTACACAGCAGTGGATTTAGTATTTAGAATCCGACAAAAATGCGACGGTGCCCAGTGCTATGTAGAACTCAATAGAAAATCATGCTGTAGTGTACACAGCACGGGTTTTCTACTGAAACTGCTGGCTGTCTGAAGATAGAACATGTTGGATTCCCATAGCCTCAATGTACGGAGCCGACAGGAATCCGAAATCCGATCACGTATTATTGTGCAAAAAATGAGCCAAAACCTGTTTTGCGGCAAAGTTAAAATGCCGTCAGATTTCCGATGGTATTTTAAATTAGTTGTGTAGATATAGCCTTAAACAAACTGTACACTGAATATTTTACATTGTATCAAAATGTCATGTCTTCAGTGTTGTCTCATGAAAAGATATAATAAAATATTTACAAACATGTGAGTGGAGTATTCACAATCTGAGATACTGTATGTTGAACATACTCTTTTAATTTACAGATAAGGATGTACAGTATATTCAGTTAAAATTCAACTCTACTGTATCTGTCTATATAGAATATAGGTCAGGGACATGTAGTTAACAGTAAGGAAATAGAAAGATGACATAAAGTATAAATGACTGGAGAATAGACTAAAGCAGACCTGGACAATCAGTCAGTTTTGCCCTTACATGATTTTGCAGGCAACCTCTGTGCCCTCCCTTTACTGCAGTAGAGCCAATCTTAGCACTTCAAAGTCTTGTTAGTGCTCACTACTTATCTATTTCATCCTTCTAAGTAGTGGTGCAACGTTAATGCTGAGTTTATACTGTATCATTCCAGGCCCACTGCATCGGCTCGGAAACTATCGATGATCTGACAATGCAGTTTTCTGTTTAGAAAATACTTAGGCTGTTTAGAAGTGAAGAAAGAAAGCAGAGTACCCACAGCAAGCTCAAGACGTATAAGCACACAGGGTGACAATTATGAACGGGGTTGCACCAGTTTTCTGTCGGGATTTGTAGCCAAAAATATGTCAGAGCCCTGTTCTATAGATGCATGAACAGTCGTATGCCCAAACTTGCCGCATTTAAATGTGCCCCACTCTTAAATATGCCAAGTTAGTGTGTGGGGGGGCATTGTTGCGCCAGAATCATACAATTGCACCAAAGTTTGGCGCAAATGGTATGAACGTGCCAAGGTTTGGCACATAACTGTTGTACAAATCTATACCAATTTCAGAGTGGTAAGTCAAATTTTGCCATAGAACGGGACACATGGACAGAGTGCTGTGAGACACTTTCATACATACTGCCGCATTCTACATTTCTTTAAAGCGATTTAAAACTGCCGTTTTAGTGGCAGGTTTCAAACATGTCGCCTATAGACCTCACATCATACTGGACGAATGCTTCCACATGAAAAAAAACAAAAACTAGAAGCGAGCTACAAACTATGGGCGACATATATGAAACTTGAAAAAACTTTGAGACTCTCGGTTCACATATTTTGATCAAAAGATGTTTAGCTGCCCCAGACTTTCAACGTGATCTCAAAATCGGGCAGTCCTATCCTATCTTTACCTCTCAATCGAGCCAATCAGGCCTCCCGCTGGGTCAACCGACCACCATTACACACAGAGCAAAAATAAAAAACACCCAACCAGCACAGCTGCCCTCCTCATGACAGCCTGTGAGACTGGGCGGGGACAGAAACACAAAATGGCTGTCATAAGAAGGGCAGCTTGCAGGTTGGGTGTTTTTTATTTTTTCTCTCTGTATAATGGACGTCGGTTGACCAATCTCGTGGCCTGACTGGCTCGATTGAGATGTTAAGTTAGGATTGGACTGCACGTTTTTTCGTTGTCGTTGAAAGTCGTGGGCAGCTTAAACATCTTTTGATCAAAATATGTGAACCGAGAGTCTCAAAATTTTTTCATGTATGATAGATAGCATAAATGCTTCTTTATGGATTTCCACGTAGTGTATTGCCCATTTTGCAGAAATGTGCCGCTGGTGGCGGTCTGTGTGCGTACATGTATAACTACATGTGTGCCGCAGCCCTGCCAGGGGCACCCAGTTTTGCTTTACGTTTTTTTCAGAAATGTTTTTGTGTGCAAAAAACAAAACGCTATACTCGGTGTACATTGATTTTAACCTATATGGGAAGGAAAGGGTGCTTCCATTTTGTGTTTCTTCCCCCGCCCACTCTCACAGGCTGTCCATAAGAAGGGCAGCTTGCGGGTTGGGTGTTTTTTATTTTTCCTCTGAATATGGAGGTCGGTTGACCCAGCGGGGGCCCTGATTGGCTCGATTGAGAGGTAAGATAGGATAGGACTGCCCAATTTTGAGATCACGTTGAAAAGTCGTGGGCAGCTTAAACATCTTTTGATCAAAATATGTGAACCGAGAGTCTCAAAGTTTTTTTCATGTATGATAGATAGCATAAATGCTTCTTTAGGGATTTCCACGTTGTGTATTCCCCTTTTTTTGCAGAAATGTGCCGCTGGCGGCGGTCTTTTGTGCGTACAGGTATACCTACATGAGTGCCGCAGCCCGGCCAGTGGCACCCAGGTTGGCCTACGTTTTGTCAGAAAGGTTTTTGGGTTCAGAAACATACGCTATACTCGGTGTACATTGATTTTAACCTATATGGGAAGGAAAGGGAGCTTCCATTTTGTGTTTTCTGTCCCGCCCACTCTCACAGGCTGTCATAAGAAGGGCAGCTTGCAGGTTGGGTGTTTTTTATTTTTTCTCTCTGAATAATGGAGGTCGGTTGACCAGCGGGGGGCCTGATTGGCTCGATTGAGAGGTAAAGATGGGAAAAGGACTGCCCGATTTGAGATCACTTTGAAAGTCGTGGGCAGCTTAAACATCTTTTGATCAAAAAAATGTGACCCGAGAGTATCAATTTTTTTTCATGTATGATAGATAGCATAAATGCTTCTTTAGGGATTTCCACGTTGTGTATTGCCCTTTTTGCAGAAATGTGCCGCGGGCGGCGGTCTGTGTGCGTACCTGTATAACTACATGTGTGCCGCAGCCTGCCAGTGGCACCGGGTTTGCATACGTTTTTTCAGAAATGTTTTTGTGTGCAGAAACATACGCTATACTCGGTGTACTTTGGGATTTTAACCTATATGGGAAGGAAAAGGGTGTTTCCCATTTTGTGTTTCTGTCCCCGCCCACTCTCACAGGCTGTCATAAGGGCAGCTTGCAGGTTGGGTGTTTTTTATTTTTTCTCTCTGAATAATGGAGGTCGGTTGACCCAGCGAGAGGCCTGATTGGCTCGATTGAGAGGTAAAGATAGGATATGACTGCCCGTTTTTGAGATCACGTTGAAAGTCGTGGGCAGCTTAAACATCTTTTGATCAAAATATGTGAACCGAGAGTCTCAAATTTTTTTTCATTGTATGATAGATAGCATAAATGCTTCTTTAGGGATTTCCACGTTGTGTATTGCCCTTTTTGCAGAAATGTGCCGCTGGCGGCGGTCTGTGTGCGTACATGTATAACTACATGTGTGCCGCAGCCCTGCCAGTGGCACCCAGGTTTGCATACGTTTTTTTCAGAAATGTTTTTGTGTGCAAAACATACGCTATATCGGTGTACATTGTTTTTAACCTATATGGGAAGGAAAGGGGCTTCCATTTTGGTGTTTCTGTCCCCCGCCCACTCTCACAGGCTGTCATAAGAAGGGCAGCTTGCGGGTTTGGGTGTTTTTTATTTTTTCTCTCTGAATAATGGAGGTCGGTTAAACCCAGCGGGAGGCCTGATTGGCTCGATTGAGAGGTAAAGAAGGATAGGACTGCCCATTTTGAGATCACGTTGAAAGTCGTGGGCAGCTAAACATCTTTTGATCAAAATATGTGAACCGAGGTCTCAAATTTTTTTCATGTATGATAGATAGCATAAATGCTCTTTTAGGGATTTCCACGTTGTGGTATTCCCCTTTTTTTGCAGAAATGTGCCGCTGGCGGCGGTCCTGTGTGCGTAAAATGTATAACTCCCATGTGTCCCGCAGCCCTGCCAGTGGCACCCTGGTTTGCTTACGTTTTTTTTTCAGTTATGTTTTTGGGTGCAGAAACATACGCTATACTCGGTGTACTTTGATTTTAACCTATATGGGAAGGAAAGGGTGCTTCGATTTTGTGTTTCTGTCCCCGCCCACTCTCACAGGCTGTCAAAAAGAAGGGCAGCTTGCAGGTTGGGTGTTTTTTTATTTTTTCTCTCTGAATAATGGAGGTGGGTTGACCCAGCGGGAGCCTGATTGGCTCGATTGAGAGGTAAAGATAGGATAGGACGCCCGATTTTGAGATCACTTGAAAGTCGTGGGCAGCTTAAACATCTTTTGATCAAAATATGTGAACCGAGAATCTCAGTTTTTTCATGTATGATAGATAGCATAAATGCTTCTTTAGGGATTTCCACGTTGTGTATATATGAAACTTGGCACCTCGACAATGTACAATGCACCTGAATATATGAAAGTGGTATCTGAAGTCATAAGTTGCGCCGTAGGTTCGAGGCACCTAACGTACATGTTTGGCACACCATGGTACTTTGCTGCATTAGTAATGCGCCAAACATGTGTATAAATGAATGCCAGAATTGACAATGGCTGCTAAAACAGTTCATCGAGTTGCTTTTCTAATTTAAAATGTATTATGTTAACACTAAAATATTGTGGACATTTTTATATTTTTATAATTAAAATAATTCAAAATACTTCTTTTTATACTTTTATATAGCATGTTAATTTGTTCAGAAAAATGTCTGTCTGGTAAGGAAGAGAGAGACTCAAGCCAGAGAGATTTTCTGGCTTGCCACATACTGAACACAGCTTTCACTGCAGCTTCATTTCCTCTGCTGCCCCTACAGGTCCCTATATATGTTACCCTCAGAGCCCTAGTGTTAGATGATGACAGATGTTGCTTGATAAAGTTCTGTGGCCGAAACTTCGGCACTATCGACATCTGTTATCTCTCTAAATTTGTATTCCTCCTTGTTCTCATGCAGCAATCAGTTTCTATGTACTATATATTTGACCTCTCAGCAATATTCTTCTGCTTATCCCTGTAAATAAACCTATGTTTGCAATATACCTTATTGGTGTGCCGTGGATTAGTCTTGATATTACGGCCTGTTTTGACCCTCTCCACTTGAGCACCCGCCTTCCTTCATTGGTGTACGTGACGATTTAAATTCTTTATTTTGTTTTTAGCCTGCTATGATGTGTTTGTAATCACTGATAATGCTACCCTAACTCTGTAAATACACAATTGAGAATGGGATATATGGTAGATGCTGTATTGGTTTAATTAATTTAAATTATTTAATTTAAAATTAATTTGAGATTATATTAATTTTAAATATATTTTATAGGTGACAAAATTAATATTTTTGGGATATTATATAATTTTAGATTCATTTAATATTATATGATTTATTATTAAATTTATATAATTTAATTTTAGATAGTTTGATAATTATCAGAAATGACTAGTGTTGAGCGATTGCGTTGGCTATCGAGATCGATCGATAGTCGATAGTCGGCCGCTATCGATAAGGTTTTTCGATAGTGAGCGTCGATTATGAGCGATGACCATTAACACCTTCATTATTACACCCAAACAAGGCTGGAGAAGCTGAAATTTAAACATCCAAACCAGTCAAATGGATACGGGGCTAAAATCTTGGAAAACCCCAATTTAGGTTATAAAAGTCAAGAAAAAAAGCCCAAAGCCCCTTTCCCTTATCCCTGTCTTGTACCAAAGCCTGCCCCTTTAAAACCTGAAATCCCCCCAACAAATTGAAAATTCCCCAAAAAGGCAGAAATTGTTTTTGGAACCATCACTTAACTTGAACTGGACTTTAAAATACCCCTTCCCCTGGGCCACGCACCAGCCCCAAACCTGCATCCCCCCCAAACCCTTTAAAAAGTCCCCGGAAAAAGGAGTTTTTTCCCAACCCACCATTTTAGTTTCCCCTGGACTTTTAACTATACCTTTTTCCTGGGGCCACAGAGGACCCCCAAAACCTGCAATGCCCCAAAATTTAAAAAGTGCCGGGAAAAAGGAGTCTTTCAACCCCCATTTTGGTGTAAAGGGGCATTGCCCTATACCTGCCCGGGGGCCCCAACCCAATGCCCCAGGGCCGGAGTTACAGTGGGTCGGTGAAAAAGCCCAGGCTGGCGTCCGTCTTTTTAAATCCGCGGGTTAAAAGGCCCTAAATGACGAGCAACAAAAAACTGTCGGCTGAAGAAGAGTGGGAAGGGGGAAGTGTGAGAACTCCAGCCTTCCTCAGTACCCCATAAAATACCTGGGTAGCGCTTGCCCCTCCGTATGGAGGGGTGGACCAATTGGCTTCACTTGGAAAAAAGGGTGGTTAAGGGCCCCTTTTACACCCCGGGTTTCCCTTTTTATCTTGCATTTTTTTCTATTTTTACTAAACGTGCTGGGGGGAAATGGTCTCTGAAACTTGTTTTCTGTCCTGCCATCCCCATGTCCTTGAAAAACCCTACATCTGGTAAGTTTTCCCTTTTACCCCCCCTTGTAAAAGTTCAGGGGGAAAATTTTTTTAAAGCTTTTTTGGGTACTGCAAGTTTTTTTTAGTTTTAATTCTAGAAAAAAACTTTTTTAAAAAATTGGGGATGGAATCCCACCATGTCTTTTTTTCTCTTTTTTTCCATTGAAATTAAAGGGGTTGTTCAATAAAAGGGTTTTTTTGCTATGTTAAAGATCTTGAAAAATACAAGTCATTTTGAAATATGTTTTCCATTAACAGGGGTCCTACCTTTTTTCCTTTTTCTGACGGGCACCCATCACCCTTGAGCCACCTTAACAATTTTTGAAGAAAAAATGTCGTTAGAAAAAAAAATTTTTTTTAGAATAAGGCCCTTGTAGTATAGCTGCATGTCAAAAGCAAAATCCCCCCCCCAAAAATTTCAAAGAAAGGGACCCTTGAGCCATTTTTGGGGACAATTGTGAAGAAAAAATTTGTCTGTTAAAAAAAACCCCAAAAAATTTTTTTATTTTTGGGAAACCTGGTATTGTCCCCATTTCAAAGTAGAAATGCCCCCAAAAAAATTAAAAAAAAAGATTTCCAAGCCACTTTTAAAAATTGGGTGAGGGGAGAAATCCCCACTTTGAAGCCACTTTTTCTTTTTCCAAAAGGGAAAAAAATTGATTATTGCTGTTTTCTAACAGTTTAAAAGCCCCCCAAAAAAATTAAAAAATTATGCTTCCAGCCCTATTAAAATTGTGAGGGAGAAATCCCCACTTAGAAGCCCCATTTCTTTTTTCCAAAGGCCCAAAAATTAAAAGTTTGTACCCTCACAGCAACATGCCCTAAAAAAATTGCCCAATCGAAAACTTCTTAAGAAAAATTGAGAAAGGGAAATTTACGGTGTTGTCATAAAACCCTTGGTTTTTTTTTCCCGTCCCCTCCAGAAAAACCCCCCCAAAATAAAATTTTGGGAAAAAGAAAAAAAATTGCAGAAAGAAATGACCCTTTTTAAAAAAAAAGTTTTCAAAGGACCATTTCTGTTTGAAAAGGGAAATGTGAAGTAGACCGGCAATTAAGGGGTGACCTCGGTTTTTGGGGGCCAAACTTCACGGGAAAAACCAAGCCTGATTCATCTTGATGAAAGTAAAAACGATCCACATTATCTGTGGAAAGGGGAAATTGCTTTGTCTGTAATGAATTTTCCAGCTGTGGCTGAAGGTCCGCTCAGATATGGGGGCCCCTTTGGCCCGCTGGGCGGACAACACCTCTATGGGTGATGAGCCAGGCCTGGCCCTTTTTGTCCTTTTTGGGGTACCCAGAAAGTCTTTTGGGTTCCGGAACAAATGGGAAAAAAAATCGGTTTTTGAGGACGCGTTAGTCGTGGCACCATGATTTTTAAACTGATCTCTGTGTTTGGATGTGTGCCCGCAATTTCCCTGCGTTGGTAGGTGGTAAACAAAGATTGCCCAAGGGGAAAAACCCCTTTGGGCCCGGCCCAAACCTTTCCTGCTGCTGCCGGGGGTTTTCGCCTACTTTGGGAATCTACGCCCCGTCATCGTCCCCGATGTTGTTTCCCCCCTTTAAAATTTTGGGGGAAAGGGAAGGGAGAAAGCAAACCAATGTTTTTCCAGTTGATCAACAGGCAAGGTCCCCCCATTTTTCCTTTTCATTTTAAATCCCCTTTTTTTGGGTTTTGGGTCTGGAAGGAAAGGGTTTTAGGGTTTTGTTTTGTACCAGGATCCAGGGGGGGTGGGCCCCCAGTAAAATGTTTTTCATTTTTTATGGCCTTAAAAGCGAGGGATATGTTGGAGGAAATGGACATCCAAGCAATCATGTGAGAGAAAAGGAGGGCCTTCATTTTTCCCCCGCCTCGGGTTTTGGGGGGCACTTGCAAACTGATTTTTTCCTCATTTCCCCTCCGCCTCAAAAATTGCGGGCCCAACCCCCCCTTTCCAAAAGGCGGGGGGGTTTGGGAAATTTGGGGTCCCAGGGAAAAACCCCCTCCTCCCCCTCCCCCTCCGCTGCCCTCCAGCCCCAGCTTAAACCAAAACCCTTAAATTGCCCCAAAATTTATGCACCCTTTAGACCCGTTTCCGCCCTTGCACTAGCCCTGGACCCCGAACCCCCTGCCCCAAAGGGAAAGCGTTTAAATTGTGAAACTGTCGGGGCCTTTTGGTTTTTACGGGGGAGAAAGGCTCCGTGTCCCCCTTCCCGTGTCCGTTTTCCTCCTCCCCCGCTGGCGGGGGCCTGTTGTTTCAAGTGTCCCCTGAAACTTTTCCCGAACTAAAAATCACCCCCCAATGGGTCATGCTGACAAGGGGATTGTCCCGCACTGCCTTTTTTTGGGTTCTTCCCAAAAATGGGAAGGGATGGTTCGAGGGTCTTTCACCTGCCCCCACTTTTTTTTTCGGTGGTTTTCCCCCCCCCCCCGAGGTCCCTACCGCTGCCCTTTTTAAAGGGCCCTGTGTCACTTCGTAATGCGTAAAGGCATTGCGCTGCTGCCACCAAACCTTTGGGGCCCTGTGGGGGTGGGAAATTTCCCGCGTGTTGCCCAATCAAAATTTAACGGTTTTACCGGGGGGGGGCCCAGCCCGACGGGTGCAAAAACCCGCCAGGCGGGACCGAAGCAGGGTGGGGAAAGGGGGAAGTTGCGAACCCCAACCCCGAGCCTTCTTTCGCAGGCCCGTTTCCAAAACCCCGTGGTACTCTTTAGAAAAATTTCCGGGGGCGAAAAGGTTCATGACATGTTCCAGGCAAAAGGGGGTGCTCCCCGCCCTACCGATCTTAAGGGGGGGCCGGCGATTTAGGGCCCCTTTCGGCCCCACCACCCCCTTTTTTGGGACAAAGGGTTTTTGTCCCCCCAGCCAAGCTCGGGCCCCGTTTTTTAGAGACCTTAGCTCCGACCTGTGTTGGGAAGGTCTCCAAAGGGAGATTTAATTTTAAACGGCCTGGGATCTCTGGGGAAAGTGATGCCCCCCAGAGGACCCTTGGGGGGAAAGAGCCCTTTTCCCCCATCCCTGCGGTTTTTAAAAAGCGTGGGGGCCCCAGCCTTAGAGCCACCTCACCCCCAGAGACATCCACCCCAGCCCACCCCGTGAGCTGTCCAGAGATATAGCGGGCCCTTTGGGCCCTGCTTTTCTAGTCCAAAGTGTCCCGGGGGGTGGGATGGACTTTTCCCCGGGCAAAAGATGCCCCGCCCAAACCGCGCCCTTTAAATTTTAGATGGGGCAAAGTGGCTGGCCAGGGCAGGGACGGCTTTTTGGGAAAGAAATGCCTGCTCCGGGATCTGGGATTGGGGGGGAGGAGAGGGCCAAAGACGTGGCGGGAAAAACCCTTTTGTTCCCCCCCGACGGAAAAACAACATTTCCAAGGGCCAAAAAGCCTGGACTGCCCCACATTCGGCCCTTTTGGGTTTGGGAAAGGTTTTTGGGGTTAAAGTGTTTTTTTTCTTTCCTCCCAAACCTGGGCGAAAGGCTGGCTGCAGGGCCCGGGCCGGCCCGAACCCCGGGGTTCAGGTCGTTCCCAAACCTGGGGGAAGGGAAGGGGGGGGGTAAAAAAAGGGTCTCTGGTGGGTGCTTTGGGTTTTTTTCTCCGGGGGCGGGCCCCCGGTTGGAGGCCGGAAAAGGGGAGGCCCCGGAACCCTGATCTGACTTTGGAGACATGGGGGAGCTGAAAGGAACCTTGGTGGTGGCAGAGGAGGGGGGGGGCGGAGGACAGAGGGGGTTTACAGGTTTTTTTGGAGGCCCGGGGGGGGCGGTCTTTCCTTTTTTGGCCAAGTTGTTACCCCCCCATTTCAACTTTGCATTGGGGTGCATTGGGGATAGACAGTTGGTTGGGGGGTTAACCACTTTTAAAGGGTTTTTTCACCCCTCTTTTTTGCGGGTTTTCGGGCAAAAAGGGGGCAATATGGGCATCGCTGGGTGAATCAGAAGGCTTGCTCAAAGAAGGCCCCCGGGTTGAGAGGTCCTGGACCCTTTTTTAACCGGGCGAAAAGCGAAAGGGGGGGGTTTTTGCGCGAAAAACCCTGGGGTGGCGAAAAACAATTTTACCGGGCCCTTTTGCACCCGCCCTCTCCCCCCTTTTTGGGGGGACCCTAAATTTTACACTACCCCCCTTTGTCTTCCTCCCCGTCCCAAATGATTAAGCGCTTTCAACCCAAAATTTGCGGGAAAAGCCAGGGTTTGGGTCCCCCCAATGTCATCTCATATCATCATCAAAAACAGGTGACTTGGGTCCTTTCCCGACTTTTCTGCATCCAGGGAAACTGCGGGCTACAAGCAAGGGGCATGCCCAAAAACGTTTTTCCGACCGCCCCCCGGGTTTTTTTCCCATTGGGCCGGCTTTTCCTTTTACCTCCTCTGATGGCATCCCGTAACTGGGCGTCAGAAAACAGACAAATTTAATTTCCCCTTTTTTCTTTTTAACATGCCTTCTGAACCCCAAACCCCATTTTGTTTATCAAAAGGGGCTTCCCGACAATGTGGATTTTTTTCCACATTTTTTGGGGACACGAGTTTTTACATTTTTGGGGGTTTTATGTTTTTGGAAGGAAAAGCCCGATGGAAAGCTTTATTACGCCTTTTGTGGGCCCGTTTACTGCGAGGACGGGAGGGAAAACTTTCTAATGAAAGGGTTTAAATTTCCCCCTAAAAGGGGCAGATTGGGGACGATTTTTCGGGTACTTAGTTTCACAGGGCCCCCAACCCCCCGATGGGAAAGGGCCCGACGGGGCCTGGCCCAAAGACGGATCCCCTGGCCTGCCTTTTTGGGCGCCCGCCACCGGGGAAAGGAGCCCCCTTCTCTCGTACCCCTTACCCTTTTCCTTTTGCCCAACCCCCCCCTTTCTCGGCCCTTTCCACCCCGCATTTTCGCTTAAGTTTTTGAAAAAATAAAAAAATTTGAAAAGGTTTTGGAATAGGTTTTTTGGGAAAATCCCCTTTATTAAAAGAAAGGGCCCAAAACCCCAAACTATTCTCAAAATTCCTCAATCAAAACAAAATTGCTGGAAAAATTTAAAAATTTTAACCCGCAAGGTGCTACAACAAACTTTGGGGCCCGGGCAAAATTCCCAAAAAAACCAGTATTGTTATGTTTTGGGGATAATAAAAAGGTATTTTTTGGCACCTTTCAAAATTCCCCCTGTGGTTAATATTTAAAATTTCTGTTTTAAGATTTTCGTTTTGATTGGCTGCGTCAATGAAAAATGCTGGGTACGCAAAAGGTCAAAAAAAACGTAACTGTTTTTTGTTTTTGGGATAATAAAACGATATTTTTTTGCCTTTTCAATTCACCCGTGGTGAATATTTGAATTTTTTTTAAATTTACTAGGGTGCTTGCGTTTAATGAAAAATGCTGGGGTTTTTGCAAAAAAATAAAAAACACCCTAACCCGTTTGTTTTGGTATAATTTAAAATATATTTTTTGCCCCTTTCCCAATTACCCCTTTGGGGAATATAGAATTGCTGTTTTTTTTGGGTTTTTCGTAGATGCGCGTCCAAATTTAACAATTTTGGGGGGGCGCAAAAATCAAAAAAACGTAACTGTTTTTTTTTTGGGGTTTTAAATAAACCCTTTTTTTTTGGGGCCTTTTTAATTTACTTTTGGGGGGGAAAAATAGGGAAATTTCTGTTTTTAAGATTTTACTTGATGCTGGCGTCAATGAAAAAATGCTTTTGGGGGGGGGCAAAATTTAAAAACACATAACTGTTATTGGGTTTTTGGTAAAAATAAACGAAATTTTTTTTCACCTTTCAATTCCCCCCGTGGTGAAAAACAAAAATTGCGTTTTTTTTAAAATTTACTAGTTCTGGGGTCAATGAACCAAATTTCTTTGGGTTGGTTAAAAAAAGTCAAAAAAACACGTAACCCCCCGTTTTTTGTTTTTGGGGATAATAAACGAATTTTTTTTTCACCTTTCAATTCAAGTTTGGTGAATATAGAATTGGCTGGGTTTTTAAAATTTACTAGATTTCTGCGTCAATTAACCCTTTCTGGGTGTCCAAAAGCAAAAAAAACCCTAAATTTTTATGTTTTGGTATAATAAAAAGATATTTTTTGCACCTTTCAATTCACCTGGGGGGAATTTAAATTGTTTTTTTTAAATTTTCGTAGATGCTTCGGGCAAAGAACAAAAGTTTGGGGGTTTTGCTAAAAAAAAACAAGTAACTGTTTTGTTTGTTTTAATAAAAAAAGTTTTTTTGTTTCACCTTTTCATTTCCCCCTGTGGGTGAATTTTAGAATTTCTGTTTTAAAATTTACGTAGATGGGTTGCCCGTAATTTGAAAAACCCCCCTTGAAAAGGGGGTTGCAAAAAGTCAAAAAACCCCTTTTTTCTGTTTGTTTTGGTTAATAAAAAATATTTTTTGCACCTTTCAAATTTCCCCCGTTGGGGAATAAAGAATTGTGGGTTTTAAAAATTTACGTAGATGCTGCGTCTTTAACATTGCTGGGGGGGCAAAAGTCAAAAAACACGTAAAATGTTTTTGTTTTTGGGTTTTAAAAAACGGGATTTTTTGCACCTTTCAATTCACCGTTTGGGAATATAAAAATAAAATTTCTGTTTTAAGATTTACGTGATGCTGCTTCAATGAACAAATCCCGGGTTTTTTTAAAAAATCAAAAAACACTTAACTGTTATGTTTTTTTATAATAAACTATATTTTTTTTGCACCTTTCAATTCACCTGTTGGGGGAATATAGAATTTGCTGTTTTTTTGATTTTTGTTTTAAAGCCCGGGGGGGGTTTGCAAAAGGGCAAAAAAAAACGGAACTGTTATGTTTTGATTAATTTAAAAAGTATTTTTTTTTCACCTTTCCCAAATTTACCTGGGAGAATATAGAATTACTGTTTTTTTGATTTATTTAAAGCTGCGTCCCAAGAACAAATGGGGGGTTTTGGGGAAAAATCCAAAAAAAAACGTTTAAAAATTTTGTTTTGGTTAAAAAATGATATTTTTTTTCACCTTTCAATTCACCTGTGGGGAAAATAGAATTGCTGTTTTAAGGGGTTTAAAGTAGATCTGCCTCAATGAACAAGGGTGGTGCCCCAAAAGTCAAAAAAAAAACGTAACTGTTTTTGTTTTGATATAATAAACCCTTTTTTTTTGCACCTTTCAATTTTAACCCGTGGTAATATAAAAATTTCTGTTTTTAAAATTTTAAGGAGACTGGGGCGGGCAAGGGAAAAATTTTCCTTTGGGTTTCGAAAAATCAAAAAAAAAACGTAACTGTTATGTTTTGGGTTATAATAAAAAGGTTTTTTTTGCACTTTTTAATTCACCTGGTTTGGGGAATAAAAGAAAATTTCTGGGTTTTAAAATTTTTCGTAGATGCCCGGGAGTCAATGAACAATTTTGGGTCACGTAAAAAGCAAAACCTTTTTTTATGTTTTTGGGGTATAATAAACCAAAATTTTTTTTGCACCTTTCCCTTTCCCCCGGTGGTTAAAAAATTTTTAAATTGCTTTTTTTTTTTAAGATTTTCGTAATGCTGCCCCAAAATGAACAAAGCTGGTGGGTGTGCAAAAGTCAAAAAAAACAATAACTGTTTGTTTTTTTTATAATAAAAAGGTTTTTTTTGGGAAACCCTTTTAAAAACCCTTTTGGTGAATATAGAATTCTGTTTTAAATTTTTAAAAATAGATGCCTTTCGTTTAAATTTAACAATTTCTTGGGGGCGCAAAAATTTAAAAAAACCCCCAAACTGTGATGTTTTTGTACAACAAAGGGGTTTTTTTGGCCAAAAAACAAAACCCGTGCTGACTTTCAAGGGCTGCTGGATTGTAATTTAACTGCAAAGGGGATTTATCAACATTTACAAGGGGTTTAAAGGGTAAAAATTTAAAATGAAACCTTTTCTGAAATGTATACTGATAATAAAAGGGAGGTTTTTTCAGCAAAAAAAAGACCTGCGTTAAATAGAAATGGGGTGTATTCCCCCCTAAAAAAGGGTTAAGGGTGCCCAATTTTCCCAGGAAATATTTCAAATTTTGCAAACTGTTTTTTTAAAAAGTTTTCCACTACAATTTTAACTAAGTCCCCTTGGGTGAACTTTATTTCCCGTGTTCTTTTTATAGTTTGAGCCTTTGTCTGTGTTTCCCCCCCGCGGGGGCCCCCCACCCCCCGCCTTTACCGGGGAAATGTTAATTTTTCTGCGGGGAGATTGCTGCTTTTAAAAAAAATCTAGCTAACTACATAAAATGTTCAAATCTCTAATCTAACTAAATTGGAAGGATCACAGCTAATAGTAGAGGTTTTTTCTGTGCAGAAATAGACTAATTCGCTGAGCTGTTTGGCCACAGGCAGAGGCGCAGGTCCTATCCCTATGAGAGGGCTGAGAGACACTGAGGCTGAAACAGGAAACGCTGTTTCTATGTAAAACGAGGTCTTTGCGATTTTTCCAGCCAATCGCAACCATACACATCCCAGTCATGACGTCGCACACACATCTCCCCCTGCTTATTCTGTAATCTGATTTGCTGGCCCCCAAAATTAACAGGAAAGCCCCGAAAAAGGCGCGATCTTAATAGATGATGCACAGATTTTTAACCTTAATTATCGCATGATCTGGAAATTTCGATCACCATAAAAACCTTGCCGATTTCAACTTTGTCGATAAAAATCGCTCAACACTAGAAATGACTTTTTATTATTTTACAGGTATAAATTGAGAATTATGGGACATTTTTGGCCTTAATGGCAAATCTAGTTCCACAGACCACTAGTGTTGATCGAACACTAGTAAAGTTAAGTTCTAGTAGAACTTCTTGAATTTTTTGAACTCGAACCGAACATTTTGCTGTTCGTTCGAGTAAAGTTCTAGTTCATTTTCAGCTCCGTTTTCAGCGCCTTTCTGCACTTTTGGCAGCCATCTAATCAGTGTAGAGCACAAAGAAATGTCAAAAATGTCATCGCTGAGGTGTAGTGCTGAAATTGGCTGTTAAATCACATGATCATGTTATATATATTTCACTGTATTGCCTTGTGAACGCCATTTTAAGCTCACTCTCTGTACTGTACAGACTACTATTAGTTAGTTAGATGGCATTTTCCTCTCCATAGACAGCAATAGTTAGGGAGTTTGGTATTGCTGGCGCATCTTTCCCACACCCAGAAGCTGTAATTTGGGGACATTTGCAGGCTCACATAATGCCAAACTCTCATGTACATGTATATATATTATACAGAGTGCTTGGATTTGCTAAATCATACTCAGTGCCCAAAAGTTCTGTTTTTGCAGTTTTGGGGGTTGCAAGCTGTCCTCATCTTTTCAGTTAGCCATTGAAAGGAATGAAGTATTTTAGACTCTCACTTTTTTTCTGTCACTCTTAGAGCCAAATTTTCTTAACTAAGTGTTTCCACGTATCCAGTTTACTGTTATGGATGGTAATTACAGCTTCTCCTCACCTGTATAGGTATAAAAATTAATCGGAACATCTTCTCCTGCAGACGTTAATGGGGTACGAAGTTTGAGTTTGAATAGAACTTTGAACCGAACTCACAAAAGTTCGAGGTTCTAGACGAACTTGAACTTTTTACTGTTCGCTCAACATTACAGACCACTTTCAAATTTGTTTGGCTGTTCAAGAAGTTGCGCGCCTAGTTTTGCCATCCCACATTCCTAAATGTGTCTAATATTGCAATGTGGCGCATACAAAGATGTTTGGCGCATTACAAAGTGACGGATCCAGCGCTAAGTGTGCTAAGCTTGCCCGAACAACGCACCATACATAGGGTAAAAAGGCAGAATACGCACTTTTGCCACATTTCTCATCAGTACAATTAAATTGACTCATTCGTGCATGTCGCCTCAAATGTCAAGGTGTCTGAAATTGAGTAAAGAAATGAAGACTGCAAACTAAAACTAATTTTTCCATGTCAAAGTAGCACATAGGGCGACATGTATGGACGGGCTTTTCGCCTGTTTTCTGGCGTATACTGCGCCTCCCGGCCCGAATCCCCCTGTCGGACGCAGGATTCAGTGTTAGGGGGCGTGTTCGCCACTTTTTAGCTGCGCCCCCACATGAAGGGGCGGGCAGTGGCGCGGTTGTGGGCGGGGGTAGGCGTTCCGGGGGGACGCGGGTGCTCGAAACCCCGGGCATGTACGATGGAAAGCGGCCAAAGCGAGGCGCAGTGCAGCGCTCGGCAGCTTTCCCACAGGCCAGACAAGGTTTTTTTTGTTCTAAATCCTCCGACAGAGGCAAAGTGAAGCAGGATCGGAACATGCGAGGAAGCGGATCGAAGATTGCGACAGAAATCTCGGCGCTCCGCTCTGTGCAGCAGGAGTATGATTCCGAAAAAATCGCCTTTATAAAGGCGGAAAACAGTGTCAGAAAAGAGCTGAACGTTAAAAAATAAACATTAAAAAAAAAATCACTTTCCAAAACTCTAGAACGCGCAATATCAAGAATTATGATATTGGAAATTGCCGAGAAATACAGTAATTCAATTCTGAAACCTAATTTTCATTGGTCGGCATAAACCAGCCAATCAGAATAGGAGCGACAGTGAACCATTAAAACCTATGGGAAGGGAAATTTACCAATCAGAATCCCCCAGCGGGATAATTCAAAATACAGTAAAAAGACAGAAAAGAGCTGATTGGTGAGCTAGCGGGGGTTGGCTAGCTCGGCCAATCAGAATAGGACGACAAAAACCCATTCTAGTCTATGGAAAGTTTAGACCAATCAGAATCCACGGGGGATAAATTCAAAATACAGTAAAAAGACAGAAAAGAGCTGATTGGCTGAGCTAGCGGGTGCTTGTCTATCCCAGCCAATCAGAGCGCGAGCTTCTTCTCCCATTATAGTCTATGGAGAGATGGGCGCACTGAAATCTCGGCGCTCAACGCCGTGCGGCATGAAGTATTAATCAACAAATTATTGTTATTAAATGTAAAACAATATCAGATAAAGAGGCAAAACCCTTCTTTACAAATAAAACAGTTAAAAACCCGAACAATGCGATTTGTCGCCGAGACCGGCGCTACATAGGGAATTGCAATAGAGAGAATCGCCGGGAAATACAGTAATTCAAATTGTTTAAGCTATTCTCATTGGTCGGCATAAACCAGCCAATCAGAATAGGAGCGACAATGTCCTATTATAACCTATGGAGGAGAATTGACCAATCAGAATAGGAGCGACAATGTCCCATTCTAACCTATGGAGAAAAATTGACCAATCATATTCAAAGGCGGGACAGTTCAAAAGACAGTAAAAATGCAGAAACGAGCTGATTGGTTGAAGCGGCGGGGGCTCGTCCAGCTTAGCCAATCAGAGCGAGAGCTACTTTCTCATAGAGTTCTATGGGGAAAAGAAATTCTGAGCGCGCTCTGTGATTGGCTAAGTTAAAAGAGGCGCCGTTATTTGGACCAATGGGAGAGCGAGCGATGCTCCTATGGGTTTTCTAATGCAATCTGAAATAAAACTGTACATGGCCGAAATCAAATTATAACACTACAGAAGTGGTCCCGATGTGTATATAAAATGAATGATAATATGGAGATAACGAAAAAAAAAAAATTAAATCAATAAAATCATGTTTATTTCTTTATTTTCGTTGCACCCATACTATTGATCCTTGGCTAACGAAAATAAAGAAATAAACATGATTTTATTGATTTAATTTTTTTTTTTTCGTTACCCCCATATTATTATTCATTTTATATACACATCGGGACAACTTCTGTAGTGTTATAATTTGATTTCAGCCATGTACAGTTTTATTTCAGATTGCATTAGAAAACCCATAGGAGCGTCGCTCGCTCTCCCATTGGTCCAAATAACAGCGCCTCTTTTAACTTAGCCAATAGTCTGTACTGTTTAGAAAAAATGGCCACCCCCCTAGTTGTTTTTTTGCACTCCACCCACCTGCACAGGTTTTTAAATCAATGCATAGTACCTTGTAGCTGGAGCCTTCACTTCCTGAAGTGTGGAGGTCTGAACAGACCCTAAGAGAGATAATGTTAGTGTAGGTTCCCTCCTGTATTGAGGTCCCCTTGCTGATTGGGAGGTGGGCTTAAGCAGTTTTGATCAAAAATGTAAACTAAGAACCTCAAAAAAAAATGTCATGTGTCCTGAGTAGCAGAAATGCTTTTCCAAAAATTCCTATGTGCCTTCTGATAGTTCTTTTAGCGTGCTGCTGATATTGGATTGTAGTCTGTACTGTCTGTTACATAGTTACATAGTACAGTTGAAAAAAGACACGTGTCCATCAAGTTCAACCAAGGTTGGGGAAAATGTGGGTGAATGGAGGGAGACAAGGATTTCAAGCCCGACCCTACTGGTGAATGCCCTGAAACCCACAAGGAAAGAACAAATCTGCTCCAGGGGAGACGCCAGCTCTGACCCCAGAGTCGCCACCAGCCAGGATCCAGAATTTTACATGGCTATGTATGTATTAATATTCTTTAGTTTCAGGTAGTTACCTAAGCTTTTCTTGAAACTCCCAACTGTTCCTGCTGTGATCAGCTCCTCAGGCAGGTTATTCCACAGATTTCCAGTTCTTACAGTGAAGAATGCTTTTCTCCTCTGGAGATTGAATCCTTTTTTCTCTAGCCGAAGGGAATGTTCCCTTGTCTTTTGAGGGGGCTTTACATGAAATAATTTTTCCCTATACTTTTTTAGGGAATATTTATATAAATTAATCATGTCCCACCGAAGCCATCTTTTCTCAAGACTAAATAAGTTAAATTCTACTAACCTCTCCTCATAACTAAGATGCTCCATTCCCCTTATACGTTTGGTTGTTCCTCTTTGCACTCTCTCTAGCTCCATTACAGCTTTTCTATAAACTGTAGCCCAGAACTGAGCAGCATATTCTAAGTGAGGTCGCACCAATGCCATATATAGCGGTAAAATTACATACTTTTCCCGCGAGTCCACGCCAATATTTTGCTTGCCTTAGAGACAGCTGATGGACACTGCATGCTGTTCTGTAGTCTATGATCTACAAGAACGCCCAGATCTTTCTCAGCAAGCAATTCTCCTAGTTTTTCTCCCCCTAGGACATATGATGCCTGCAGATTATTCATACCCAGATGCAGAACCTTACTTTATCCACATTGAACCTCATTTGCCAAGTGGATTCCCAAACACTCAGTGTGTCCAGGTCTGCTTGCAATTTATGAGCATCTTCCATAGATTGCACTACCCTGCATAGCTTCGTGTCATCTGCAAAAATCGAAACCATGCTATTGATCCCCTCCACTATATCCTTAATAAACACATTGTATAAAAGAGGATCTAATACTGAGTCCTGGGGCACACCACTAATAACCGGGGACCACTCAGAGTAGGAGTCATTTACCATCACTCTCTGAGTACGATCTGATAGCCAGTTTTTAATCCAATTACACACTGTTATTTCTAACCCAATAGATTCTAATTTACCCAATAAACGCTTATGAGGGACAGTGTCAACTGCCTTTGCAAAGTCGAAAAACACTATATCCTCAGCCGCCCCAGTATCCAGACTTTTACTCACCTCTTCATAAAAACAGATCAGGTTGGTCCGACAACTTCTGTCTGTAGTAAAACCATGCATCTCTGTTGTCACTTATAATATTGTATTCTGCTGCATATTCCTGTATATTGTCCCTTATGAGTCCCTCAAACATTTTTCCCACAATAGATGTTAAACTTACTGGTCTTTAATTACCTGGGCAAGACTTGGAGCCTATTTTGAAGATGGTAACTACCTTTGCCTTGAGCTAGTCTCCTGGCACTATACCAGTCACCAGAGAATCTCTAAATACTGTATCATATACAGGGGCACACCGACAAACGAGCTGAGCTACATAGAGCTGATATGTCTACATAGAATTTGGGCCAGTGACATGTAGTTATCAGTAAGAAACAAGAAAGATGACATATAAATGACTGAAGGATGCACTAAAGAAAACCTTGGTAATCAGTCAGTTTTGCTCTTAACTGATCTTGCAGGAAACCTTGGTGCCCTCTCTTTACACAGTAGAGCTAGTTCTGGCACTTCAAAGTCTTCTCTGTGTACTTCTCTATTTCATCCTTCTAAAGATCTCAATTATCCTTATCCACCTTTTAATAAGCACCCTTATTGCTGTATTGAAAGTATATTTGGTAACAAGTTAATTTACAACAGTAGCACGGTATAAATACTTTTTGTAATCTGCAAGGATTGTAAGGCTGCAATATATATCCTCTATTATTCACATTGCATGCATAAAATCAATGTAATAAAAGTTGAGTTAAAGTAATCCTGACATTTAAACAGTTCAGTTTTATTCAATACTGGATAATGGGCATTATATATTTTGAAGTTGTCCTCAAAATGCCATGTTTTATAAACTGATCACATCTACTAAATGGAATGCATTGCAGTTTTTGCCATTGAATGGACTGCTCACCCAGCATTACAGTCACTTATTAATGTCATCAGTCATGAGTGACTGAAGGCATAAAATATAACTTTGCTGCAAGCATGACTTAACTATTCTAATCCTGTATATTATCTGCCCAATATTATCCACATAAAGTTATAAAGATAGATTGCATTAGGCTCTTTGGATATAAATATTCTCCCAATCCTTACTGTATTTGCATTTACAATAAAATGCCAGTCAAGGAGAAAAAATAGCAGTTCCCTTACTCAGGAATTCTTTTTTTTCCTTTTGGTGCTCTTTGAATTCTTGTGTCATAGATGCCTCTTAGACCCTGCACCAGGGTAACACAATTCTGGGTGTCTGACATAGTATCTATGTTGGTTCTATTACAGTGTCATGAATGCTGGAGATTTATAAACAGCAAGGCACAAGGCTACAGAGATCTGAAGAGTTAAAGCTTGTCAGTAAGTAATGTAAACAAGCTCCCGTTCTTACAGGAAAGAAACAGAGTAGCCTGTGAGAGCAGTATACAAAAGCAGGAGATAAGATCTGCTCCTAACTGAAGAGAAGAAAACTCAGAACAGCAATGTATTTGATTGTAGTCTTTATATGCCTTTGTCTACATGTATAAAGCTAATACATGAAACAGAAATATTCCTTTAACTACTTAGATTAAGTTGTTGTGTTCTTTTTCCTCCCCTAGCTGTTGTGGGTGTGTCCTTAGGCACCAGACACCAAGTAAAGACCAGGCACTTTTTCCAGGGCTAGGGATGCCATTTGCCCAAGTCACCAAAATGCTTTGTTTATCCCTGATTGTAGATAATATACTGATTCATTAACCTGGACAGCAAAGTTATTGATAAAATTCTTTGAAATGTAGTAGATCAGAAGTGCATACTCTAGCTGTGCTCCATCACTCTTTTCCCTTTGCTGCAGCTTTTGGGTTGGTACTGGTTCTCATTAAAGAGGTATTCTCATTTCATTGATTAGCTTTAAACATGTAGTAAAGGTAAATAAAGACTTTTACCAAATACATTGGTGTTCTGATTTTGCTTCTCTTCACAGCTGGGAGCAGCTTTTATCAACTGCATTGGCACACAGGCCTCCCTAGTTATCGGCCACCACGCTCTGCTCTTATAGGCTTAAGCAGTGGCTCGGATGGTGACTCACTCCCTACTCTCTCTCTTATCTTGAAAGTCAGGAGCTTGTTTACATTACACTGACAAGCCTTAACCTCTGTAACCTTGTGAACTACAAATTACAAACCTCCTGAACTTATGTCACTCTATCAGGATCATCAAGGAATATGTCAATCACTACTAAACCACCCACACCATAACCAGGAAGTGTGAGTCTGAAGCTGCTTGTGGCTTTGTAAAACAGCATAGTGAGACAACCCTTTAAGGATTCCAGCTATATATGAAATCTTACTGTTAATGATGGAAGAAAAAATTGCATATTAGCTGACTCCCAGAAGAATGAAAACTATCTCCCCAGTGCCACCTATTGAAGGTAGCTAACTTTTAAATTAGTGTCTGACCCTTTAAGGAACCTTTAAACATAGATAGGGTTGAGAAAAAAAAAAATCGACGCCTATCTGTAAATGCCTTTGTTAAGTAACTGGATTCTCGTCAGTTTTCAGCTAGCTGAATGAGATGGACTTGGGCAACTTTGAAGGGAAATCTCACACAGGAACACATTTGCCCCAGGTTGCAGCACATTTTTATGACACAGGTCATATAGGGCTACAGGTATGAAAACTGGCACAGTCGTACTTCTCAGTAGGTTACTGTAGCATTTGTCAGTGTGTATGAAAGTGTCTCACAGCACTTTATAAACGTGTCCTGTAGTGAGACAAAAACAAAACATCTACCAGAATGTGTGCCAGAATACGCCTTGCCTGTTTGTAATTGGCATGGATTAGTACAACCTTTGTGCGCCACATGCTGTGGAGACACATTAATAAATGTGTCTAAACCTATGTATGTGATGTTACATACCCCCTAAGAATTGGCTGTGTACAAAACCGTCGAGGGAGTCAGACGTACACCAGTTTTTGGCAAAAGACCTTTTAAAATATGTCAGGGGCAACAAGAGGTTTTTTTGTGCAAATCACATCAGAAAACTGGTGCAGCGCCATTCATACATGTCATCCATACTCTCTATAGCCTTCTGGTGTATCTAACAGATTGATGAAGAGGTGACATAATGAGCAAATTCTACAAACCTCCAAAAGTCAAAATGGATAGACACCTTGCACACCAGAGAGAACATGTATGAAAGCTTTCAATCTACTAAGACTTTCTTTGTTGCCCATAGCAACTGATTAGAGCACCCCTTTCATTTTTTAAAAGCACTATTTAAAATGAAAGGGGAGCTCTGATTGGTCGCTATGGGCAACAAAGGAAGTCTTAGACCAAGACAGTTTTCATACATGAGGCCCCAGATATTATCAGTGACATGTCTGAATGAGGCAGGGACAGTTTTCTGGCTTTGAGCTGATCAATGACGTATGTAGCAGATGTGTGAATAGTCGTATGACAAAACTTGGTGCAGTCTGCACTAGGCACAATACTTTTGAATGTGCAAAAAATGCTCCCAGAATGTGCAGAACTGCCATACAAATCCATACCATGGCTAAGACAAAGTGTGGTGCATAACACTCTATGAGCCAAAATGTTTGCCACATAAGACTCTATGGGCGACATGTATGAACGGGTCAGTTCTAAATCACTTTAAGGCAGTGTAGAGTGCGCCAGAATGTATGAATCTGTTCTTCTGCAGGTCATACATAAAGGCGCAGTCTAGTGCCAATATGACAAATCTGTCTCAGGCAGACCACCTTTAACCTGGTCTGGCTATTCTAACTGTTCTGCACCTAGGTTTGGCATCAAAGAATCATAAATGTGTCTACTTCTAAAAATGTGGTGCGACACGCCCCCAGAATACCCCTAATCTTTGGCGCCTTAAAAAGCATTGGCCAATGATTGGAATTCAACTGTTCATACATCTATATAACTGGTCTATTACAGCTTTGTGACACCAGTTAACTGGCGCAGCCCCGTTCATACATGTCACTCTATGTGACAATGTTTGACGCATAACTCTTTCATACACACTGTTGTATTCTACATCCCTCTATATCTATTCAGACCTGGCTGTCGATGCCAAGTTTCATACATGTTGCCCTTGGATTTGAAAGGGGTTGTACACTTGAATAAAATTATATGTAAATGGGGCTAGTGCTTCATAGACAGTGGAAGGAGATGGAGCCTTTTCTGCATGTCAGGACGAGAGCCCAGAAGTGGGGAGCCCTGGAGTTGCAGCAGACAGGTAGGTATATATATTTTTTCCCCAACTTGGCCCCATTTAAATATAATTTTATGAAAGAACTTAGTAAAGAAAGATGTCATTGGAAGCAAAATTGCTTAATACATGCTATTATAGCAATCCTAGTGGCAATGAGCAGAACTGCATACCAGTCATAGCTTTGAATGACGGGTTAAGTTGTTTGAATAAATAAAATAATAATGTTAATAAAAATATCATAATAAGCAAATACAATATTATCGAACACTACACTTTGTACAGTGCAATATATAAAATATATATATATATATTTATATATATATATTATAAATATATATATTATTATATATATAAATATATATATATATATATTATAAAATTATATATATATAATATATAATATATATAATATATATATTTATATATATATATATATATCATCAATCATCTCTAATATTGGATTAATGTCAGGTCTTTATAAGATGTATATTTTACTCTACTGTGTATATATATATATATATATATACACACACACACCAACTATGTCGATTTGGTATTTCTGACTGCGTGTCACATTGAGTTAATCTATAATTCCATTATTTTCAAAAATGATTAAAGGTGTGTAAGCATTCCAAAGTATTTCAAATAACATCCAGATAGCATTCAACATTCAATCCAGTATATAAAGAAAGACTTTACCTTTAGGATACTTAGCAAACTACGTTATTCATAATATCAGAGACCTACATTAAGTAAAGATCCATTGAGTCAAATTATTCTCGTGAGCTGAAAATGGTGGTACTACACCACCTACAAATAGTTGAAATGTTTTTAATATAACATACGAAACAAAGTTGATCAGAGATTTTAAAAAGTTAACTATTAAAACCATAAAATTCATGGATACACTTACATAGTAGATTTAAAAAAAAGAATACGGTGGTATTTGAAAGCTTTTGAACCCTTCAGAATTTTTCTGCTTAAACATAACCTAAAACTACATCAGATTTAATAGAAGTACAAAAATAGAACTGAATCAAACAAATGAGTACAAATTTTTTGACTTGATCTTTTATTTATTAAGGAAAATGATTTAAATATCAAATTTTGAACTTTTGGGTTTAGCATTTAATTTAGGTTTAAAAATTTTTAGAGTTCGGTTTTTAAAATTGAAAGCAAAAGGAGGGGAGCGCTGTTTTATTCAACGTACAGGGATCTACCAAGGTCTCATTTTTACAACATGTTTGGGGAAAGAAAACATGGAAAATTTAAATCGATTTGTGAGGAGTTCAGAAAAAAATTTTCGTTGATCATCAGACTAAAAAAGGTTTAAAAAAACCCCTTTTTTATAAAATTTTGGGAAAATTTCCCCAAAACCCTAAAAACAAACAGAATGGGGCAGATTAATTCAAGGCAGTTTGCCCCAGAATTCTGGCTCAATTTGCACCAAAAACAAGCTTTTCGTAAATTTCCTTTAATTTTTTTTAGACATTTTCCGGCCCCTTTTTGGCCGCGTCCGCCCAAAGGAGACTTTTGGCTTCGTAAAAACGGGGCTTTGGTTTTAAATGCAACGAAAAAAGCGCCCGGGATGTGCGACCAAATTTTGGGAAAAAATTAACCCAATTTAAAAGATAAAAAAAACTTAGACTAAACATTCAAAAACCCTTGGCCAATTTATCAAAAACTATGAAAAAATTTGGTCCCAATTTAAAGACTGTTAGTCTAATTTTAAAAATGCAAAAAGTAGACACTTTGATAAATTCCCCCTTTGGTTACCAATTGTAGAAGCAAGGTGAAAATATTTTTCCCAAGGTCAAAAAGGGAAACCCAAAGAAAAATTTTAAAAAGCAAAAAGGCCTTTCCTTAATTAGCAAAGTTTTTTTGTTCCCTTGGGAATCCCCCATCGGGGGAGGACACTAAATAATGATGTACAATAAAAAAGTGGCTACTTTCCAAAAAGAAAATGGATGCCTGTCTGCAGTTTGCTAACGATCAAGCCAGGAGGTTATTAGAACAATGTTTTGTGGACAGATGAGACCAAACAGAGCTTTTTGGTAAAAATAAGAGAATGTGTTTAGAGAATAGAAAATATTGCATTCCAGCATAAAAACCTCATATCATCTGTGAAATACGGTGGCTTTAGTATTATGGTTTGGGACAGTTTTACAGCATATAAGCCAGGACAGCTTGCGGTCATGGATGGAACAATGAATTTTAAATTATACAAAGAAAATTTTCTCATGGAAAATTTCAGTGACTTAAATCCAAGAGAAGTTGGGCCCAGAAAAGACAGAAAACCCAAAGCACAAAATTTTTGGTTCTACCAATAATGGGTTAGAGATGAATAGTTAGGGAAACATTTTAGGAAAACTAAGTGAAATTGAATTTCATTTTCCCATTTTATTTTTCGGGTGTCAAATTTTTAAAAAAAAAATGTATAAAATAGTTTTTTTGTGCACTCAAAAATTTGGGTTTTAAAATTTTCAAAACCACCCCTTTTTCCCAAAGGTGTTGGGGCGGCAATTAGGGAACTTAGGCCCAAAATTTAAATCCCGGAAAACAGTTATAAAGGGCCTTTTAGAAAAGGCGGGGAAAATTTAAAAAAAAAGTAATCAAAAAATTAGAAAGCCCAATGAATAAAAACCAAAAAAGGGGCTGTTTTTGCTTGGTGGCCCACAAAATTCCAAAAGACCTGGGTGTGCTGGCTCTTGCGTATTTAGAAGGAAGCGGGGAGAGCAGCAAAAATAAATTTAAAATTTTTAATGTCCAAAAAAAAAAAAAATTAAATCCGAACAAACCATCACCAGTGGGCTATTTAATGTAAAAATAGTTTTAGATTCTATTGATTTTAAATACATTTTTTTAGGAGATAAATTTTTTAAAAATTTTGGGGAAATTTTTTATTTTTTATTAATTTTTTTATGATAATTTTTTTTTTTTAATTTAAATAAAATTTTAAATTTAAATATAGTTTTGATAATTTTCATTTAAATTACTTTTTTTTTATCTTACTGGGGTAAAATTTTAGAATTATTGGGCATTTTTTTTTCCCCCTAACAGCAAAAAAAAACTTACTTCCCACGGCCCCAGGAGAACCCATTTTAAAATAGGGGTGCCTTTTTTCCAAACAGTAATTTGGGTTAGTTTTGCAGAACCACCCTCCATAAAGGTTCAATATTACGAGGGGTTTTCCCCTCATGGGAAGGCGCCCTTACAAAGTGTTGAATCTTAAAGAACAATCACCTAACACATTATTAGGTGCATTAACATCGAGCCGGCTCACTTAGGGCCCTTTTACGCCAAAAAAGGGTGAGAAACCCAATCATACATGTCTCCCTTAAAGTTTAGAATGTCCAAAATATTTAAACCCTTAAAAAAAATAGAGATCTTTTTGGGAAGGGCTTGAAGCAAGCCGGGTCAAAAAGGAACCCGCAAAAAATAACTGGGAAACCAAAAGGGTTCCCCTAGTTTTTTTCCCCCCCCCACAGATTTTTTTAAAAATAGATCAAAGTAAAAGGGAAAAAGATCAAAAAGTAAATTGGGGCCAAGGTTAACACGTTTTTAAGCATTTTTTAAGTCTTTCAAGTTCTACCAAGGGAAGAAAGAAGATGTGGATGGAAGGGAGGGGTATGTGTAATTTTAAAACTTCTGGCGACATGTTCTAAATAGCTTTTAAAACAGTTTTAGAAAAGCACCAAATTTTATGGACCCCGTTTCTAAATGAAAGGGCCTTGATTTGGCGCAGTCAAATTCCACCATGTCAACCCAGAATAAACGCTTTTTTGTGGGCACGCTCCAGAATTCCTCCCCTCTTGGGTTTCCCAAAATTTCAAAGTTTCGGCGGGCGCCACAAAATGGGGCCTACTTTTGGGGGCCACCTGCTCATCATCTTAGAACAGGGCTGCAACAATTTTTTTTGGGGGAAAAGGGGGACCAGAATACGGTCAGCCCCAAAACCCTACATGTCGCCCCCTTTTTTTTTTTATGTGGGCTAGATCGTTTTTAAAAATTTTTTTGCTGCAAAAATTTTTTTTAAAGCCTTTTCTGAAGTTTTTTCTGAGGGTGGAGGTTTTTGGTTCAGCAAAGGAGTCGTGTAGCTGGGTTAATGGAAACAGGGGGGGGTTTAGGGGGTAACAGAAAAAAGGGAAACCACTTCCCTCCTGGGGGTTTCCCAGCAAAATTGGGCCCAAATTTGGGGGATAATGCCCGGGAATCGTCTCGAAATGGAGCCCCAGGGGGACACTTTCTCTTTCCCAGCACCGGAAGAGCAGCCCCAAAAGTAGTAGGGGGGTGGGGAAAGCAGGTAAGAAAGACAGTTAGTAAGGGTTTTAGGGGATTCTTAAAAACAGGAAGACCCGGGTTGAAGGACGCCCGGACCGGGCCCCAACCGAATTTTGGGGTTTTCTGTTCCCCCGGGCCAGGGTTCGGAAAAAAAAAGGGGGTGGACCCCGGGGGGTAAAAAACTGGGGGGGGCTGGCGATTTACCCAGCTGTTGTGGTCCAATTTGGAACCCAATTTACAGAATACACCCGGTTTGTTGAAGGAACCTTTAAAAAATTAAAATTTTTAAAAAAATAGGGTCAAATTTAAGGGAAAGGGCCTCCCAAAGGTTTTTTTCCTGGAAAACTTCCCTTTCCATGCACTACTCAGGAAAAACACGGGAGCTCAGGGAGTTAAATTGGCATGGTGAAGTCTTTGGGTTTAAGGGCAGAGGGGTTTGGGTTTTAGAGCACTGGGCCCATTTTTAAATTTGGGGTACCAAACTTTTTTTTACAGTAAAATTGCACGAAAAGAAGGGGGGCTGCTGTTTCTGGGGGAAAAAATTTCCCAAAGGGGGGGCGGGGGGTTTTTTTAAAACTTGGGGGTGGGGGAGGGGGGACAAATAGAAAATGGAAAGGGGGAGATAGGTTTGAGAGTGGGAAGACATATCGGCGGGGGGGAAAAAAGGGGGAAAGGGGTTGGTGGGGGTTTTGACCAGGGGATAAAAGATCCTTTGTTGCAAACCCCAAATTTAAGTATAGGGGACCCACAATATCTCATGGGAATCTCTTTCCAACTACTAATTGCGTGATAAATAATCCCCATTTCTGGGCCCCCTAAAGGGGATAAACCCCCTGCCCTCATTGAAAAGGGTAATTTATAATCCCATGCCATTCTACCCAAAAAAGAGATGTTTAATCGAATTTCCTTTATCTGAACAGGTTTAAAGTTTAATTCCCCTGCTGTCTACTGATCGGGAAAAAGTTTTGATCCCCGCCGCTAATGAACATGTTAGTTTCAATCCCCAAACCGTTGACCCGGGAAAATGTAAAACTGGAAGGGAACTTAAAATAAAATCTAGAACTTGGGAAACCCCAAAATAGGGGGAAATTTAAAGGGGCTAGTTGTAAAAGGGGGCTTTTTTTTATGTGGAAGGAAAAGCGGGAAACTTTGGGTGGGTCCATTTCAAAATTGGGAGGTAAACCCTTTAAAATTTTTTAAACTAATTTTGAAAGACAGAGCAAACAGGAGGGGAAGGAGGAGTGTGTCTGTATGTAAGGAGGATATTAAGGGAAATGTGAAAAAGGGGAATAAAGGGCGGAGTAGTAATGGGTGTGGAAACATTTTTTGGGGGGAAAAAACAAGGGGGGATTAAAGCAAAAAAATAATTTTTTTTGGGGTAATCTATAGACCCCCAAAATCACTGAGGGGATAAAAAGAACCAAAAGCGTAATCAAATGGGGCGGGGCCGCACAGGGAGGTACATTTAATTTAAAAATGGGTTACTTTAAAATTTTCCCGGCCTTTTACTGGGGGCACGGTTCTTCATTAAAATGAAAAGGGAAGGAAGTTTCCCCAATTTGTTAAAAGGGTATTTTTGGGGCAGTTTTTTTGGGGAAACCCACAGAATGATTTCTCCCCGGGTTTGGAATTTTGGGCATTTCTAACTAAAACAGGAAATTGTCGGAGGGAATTTACGGGTTTTTGAAAATCTTGGTAACGTGACCCCATTATAAATAATTTTTGCGTAACTGGGAAAAAAAAAAAACAAAACGGGGAAAGGGAAAAACATTTTTAAAATTTTTTTTATTGAGGGAGGGAAAAACAGGGCCAAAATGGGAGCAGTTATTAGCAAAAAGTGATATAGAACCAAAAAGGGGGGGGCTTAAAAAAAAACTTTTTTGGGAAATTTATTGCCCAAAATATATTCCTATGGGGAACAAATTTTAGGGAAAATAAAACAAAAAACCCAACCAAAGGCTTTACCTTCTGTTTTAAAAAGGGGAATAAACAATTTAAAAAAAAAGGCATTTAAAAAAATCAGAGGGGTCGGGCATCAGCCCTTTTTAAAAATTTCAAAGCTTAAAAAAATCGTAAAATGTTTATTTAAAAACAGTAAAAATTTAAAAAAGAAAGGGAGGTGGGCCAAAGGGGAGGAAGGGGCTAACCCCAAGAAAATTTTTTAAGCCCTATAAATGCCAAAAAACCAAAATCAAACAATAGGAACCCCTTTAAAAAAATGTGAAGGGGAGCCCGGTTCACTGGTGACAAAAAAAAAAGGCAGAGGTACTAAATTTGGTTTATTTAGCAATAAATACATCAATGAGATTATTAGTTTGGGGGGGTGGGGGGGTGGGGGGGGGCCAAGGCAGTTTTAGGGGGGTTTCCCAAAACTGTTAATACATCATCTGCAAAAATTAAATTTTGGCTTTAGTGGAAAAAAAAGTCAAAAACCAATTTAAAAAAAATGAAAGTGAACAAAACTCCAGGCCCTGATGGCATTCACCCAAAAGTTTTAAAGAGCTCTTCTGGTTATTGGTGTGCCCCTGTACTTTATTTTAGAGATTTTCCCTTGTGATGGTATTTTTTTCCCGGGGGACTGGCGCAAGGCTAAAGTTTTCCCCCCAATTTTTTCCCAAAAAAAAGATTCCCAAATCTTTTCCCAGGTTTTATTTTAACCCGTAAGTTTAACCCTCTGTTTTTGGGAAAAAATGTTTGAGGGGGACAAAGGGACTTTTATACAGGAGTATGTTGGGCAAACACAATATTTTTTTATGATTGCCATGCAAGGAATTTTCTAAAGGGCAGGGAAACTTTTCAGACCCAAATTTATCTGTTTTTTTGGGAGAAAGAGTAAAGTTGGGTAAACGGGGCAGCTCTGGATATTTTTGTTTTTGACTTTTCAAAGGGATTTGCACTGTCCCGCATAAACGTTTATTAGGTAAAATTTTGAATCCATTGGGTTTAAAAGATTAAAAGGTTTAAAAAGGATTAAAAAAATGGGAGCTGGATCGTTTCCAAGGGTGGTGGGGAAATTTCTCCTTTCTCGAGTTGGTCCCCGGGGGATTTGAGGGGAGTGCCGCAGGGCTCATATTGGGTCCCCTTTTAAATTTTTTGTATTTATTAACGTTTTATTTGGAAAGGGATAAAAAAGCATGGTTTTGATTTTGCAAAATGACACGAACTATGCAAAGGGGAGTGAAAACTATGGAAGATGCTCATAAATTTTCAAGCAGACTTAGACCCCACTGATTGCCGTTTTAACCCCCCCCCCCCCCCCCCCCCCCCCCCCAAACCCTTTGAAAAAGGGGTTCAATTTTGGATAAATTTAAGGTTCTGCATCCCGGGGAAAATAATTACCCGGCATCATATTTTTAAGGGGGAGAAAAAACTTGGGGAATCCCCCTTGTTTAGAAAAATCTGGCGTTTTTTTAGATCAAGGGTTTCAGAACCCCATGCAAAGTCAATCAGCGGCCTCTGGGCAAGAAAAAATATTGGGGTGTTTAAAAAGGCAAGGGGCTCGCGGGACAAGGATGTAATTTTACCGGGTGACAAAGCATTTGGGTTCCCCCACTTAAAAATAGCTGTTTTAGTTCGGGCCCAGTTTTTTTAGAAAGATGTAAAGGAGCTTTTTGAGAGTACAAAGGGGTCAACAAAACTTAATGGGGAATAAAGCATCTTTGTTGTAGAATTGAAAAATTATTTAGTTCCCCGGAAAAGACGGCTTCGGGGGGGACATGATTTTAATTTTTTTATAAATATATAAATTTGGGCCCCACAAAAAGTAAGGGGAAAAAAAATTTTTCAATTAAGCCCCCCCCAAAAAAACAAGGGGACATTACCTTTTGACTTTAAAAAAAAGAGGATTTAAATTTTCCCCGAGGAAAGACAAGGGTTTTTCACTGAAAGAAAATGTGAATCTGTGGAATAGCCTGCCTGAGGAGCTGTCAAGCAGGAACTGTAGAGAGTTTTCAAAAAAGGCTTAAAAATCCCACCTGGAACTAAAAAATATTAATGGACGGACTATGTAAAATTTTTGGATCCTGGGTGGTTTGGGGGCCTGGGGTCAGAGAAAATTGGGGGCCACGGACAGGGTTTTGGGTTTTTGCCCTTGGGGGGTTTCCCGGGGATTAAACCCGTGGGGAGGCTGGGGTTTTTTAAGGGCCTTGTCCCCCCTCTCCCCCCCCACAATTTTTCCCCCCCCTTTTGGTTTAAAATTGATGGGCACTTTTCTTTTTCAAAACCCACTAATATGTAATCAAGTTATCAGGTTGTTGGGAGCTAATTCCCCAGATTCAAAGAGTGACATGTATTAACGGGGCTGCACCAGTTTTTTTTTGATGTACTTTGAGCCAAAAAGAATTGGGGAAAGAACAGGTTTCACTTCCCAAAATTTTTAGATAAGTGCCCTTTTAATGCAACCAAAAAAACCTTTTTAGCGGGGGCCCAAAAATTTGGGGCATTCTGGGGGCGTTCACACCCCATTTTATAGAATAAACACATTTTTGAATTTCCTTTAAGCCAAAAAAAAAGGGGGTAGGGAAAAGTTTTGGAAACCAGACCAATTAAAGGTTGGTTTCCTGAGGGCCCGATTTTTCGAATTGGCCCCTACCACTGCGCCGTATGTATAATCTTTTAAAATATAATGCAAAACTGCAGAAGAACAGGTTTTATACATTTGTGGCCAAGGGCTTTTCTACCCTTAAAATGAATTTAGAACATGGGCTTCACCCAGAGTTTATTTCATGTCCTAAAGTTTGTATTTTTAAATGGGGGGAAAGGGTTTTCCCCCTGGATATTGAAAACCCTTTTTTTTCTTCCCGAATTTTAAAGGGGCGTTTCCCCTTTTCTTTTAAGGGATTTTTAGAAAAAAACAGGTTTTTTCCCCAAAATTTTTGTTGTACCCCAATTTTTGGTTTTTTGGGGCCCCAAAAAGAATTTTTTGAAAAAATGTTTTAAACTAAAAAAACCCCCTTTTAAAAACAAGGGACGCCCCCTTTAATTTTGAAGAAAAGAAGCTTCAATATCCAGGGAGGACAATCCTTCTTTTTTTCCCTTAAAAAATTTAGGCGAATGTAAAAAAAATTTTTGACGCTGATTGACCAGTTCTAAAACAATTTTTGTACTTTTACAACTTAATTTTTGGGGCCCCCCATTCTTTTTTATGACTTTAAAAAAATGTAATTCTTTTAAAACCCTTTTTTTCATAAATAAAATTTTTTCCCCCCCCTATATCAGTTTACTTGCGCATCTTTGCACCTTCTTCAGCTACTACATATCCTTTCAAAGGAAAATTGTTTCCTAGAACGGGGCTGTCCCTGGGCCAGCAAGTCCATTTCCTCTTTTAAAACTAATTTAATGCAAAGACAAAAAAAACCCAAACCCTTTTTCAAAAAAAAAAAACAAAAATCCCTATAAAATTTCAAAAAAATTTTGTATAGTTTGTTGAAAAAAGGGTGGCCATAAGTAAAAGGGGACTTTTTAAAAAAAAATTTTTAAAAGTTAAAAAATTTTTAAAAAAACTTTAAACAAATTTTGTAAATCCCAAATTTATTTTTAAAAGAGATTAGGTTTTAGGTTGTTTTTTTCCAGGGAAACCCCCATTTGGGCCTAACCTTAAAAAACCCTTCAAAAATCCCCTCAACCCTATAAAATTTAAAAAAAAAATCTGCAACCCTTCAATGTAGACAATAAACCCCCTTTTTAAAAAACGAGGGCCAAAAACGAGTCATATTGGCCTTTATTTGGTGGTGTGTCTGGCGTACTTTTTATTTCTGAAAGTTAAAAATTTCAGCAGACGGAGCTTTCTATTTAAACCCCAAAAAGTTTTTCGCCACACAGGATACTTTTTCATTGTGCCACGTTTGAGCCCATATAAATTTCCAAACCCCCCAGCTTTTTTGAGATTTTCCAAAAAAGGGCCCCTTTAGGGCCCCCCTTTAAACCCCCCCCCCCCAAACAAATGACAACAAACAAAAACACGCCTTTTAAAAAATGGGCCCCAAAAACATGTTAGATAGCCAAAAAAAATAAACATTTCAGGATTGCCTTGGGACCAAAGTTTAAAAAAAAAAGTATTGTTTTAAATTTTCTATACAGCAAAATATTTTATTGAAAAAATCTATTTCCCAAATGAAAAAAGGGGGGAAATTTATAAAAAAGCTAAGAGGGACAAGGGGGCCGGGTTAAAAAAAGGGACTGTCCCTTTCCCAAAAAGGGACACTTTTGGGGGTATGCAATTTTGTTTTAAACAAGGAAACTTTTGATTTTGGGGAAAGCTCCTAACGCTACCTCCCAAAATAGGCCTTAAAATAATGAGAACCAAAAGGCCTACCTCTGGAGAACCATTAAATATTTGGGGCTTTTGTATAATAAAAGTTATGTATAATTAAATTTTAAAAAAGAAGGGAAAATCCTTTTACCCAAAGTGGATTGACACAAATTTTGCTTAATTTTTCCCACACCTTTTCAAAACCCCGTCAGTGGACTGCCAGTCAGACTGGCAAAACAAAGTGTGTTATTAATCTTTGATATGGGCAGGTCAATTTGGACACCTTAGTAAATGCGAAGAATAATACACTTTGCATTGGCAGTCTGACTAGCATGTGCGCAGATAAACTTCCAAAAATTTTGGTTAATTTTACTTTGAGCCAACCTGAATCCCAAACCACCAAAAAAAAATGATCACAAAAATCAACCTTGAAAAGGGTAATCTGCAGTAAAAAAACTAAATTTAAATACCAAATTGGAAATATATGGATGTATGAGTGTGCAATTTTACTCTTTTTTTAAAAAAAAAAAATTTGCACGGGACAAATCATAATTTTTTTCATTCCAAAGTTTTTGCAGGTCAAAAAACTTATTTTCATAAATGTGTCAAATTAATCCTACTTTTAATTATTACCTTTTAAACAATAATTAAAAAAAATTTTATAAAATTTAAGGGGGCTCAGACACTTCAGTTTAAAGGTAACCCAAGAACAATCCCCCTTTAAAATAGCTACAGTCCTGCTAGTTTAAGGGTTTCAATCAGATAGAACACCTTAAGGGTCAAACTTAAAACTTTCCAGCAAAGAATACTTTACCCAATAATTTAAACCCCTTGACTCAAGTTTGCCCAAAATTTAAATTTTCGGCTTAAACACAAAAAGGAACATAGGGCATCTGGGGAAGTGGGTCAAATTTTAACCCCCCAAAAAACCTTCTTCAACAATATATAACTTTTTGCTTCATTCCCTTGCTATATATCTGCATTGCACCTTTAAGAATTTTAAATTATTCTAATGCATGCAGTTTATAATATTAGCTGTGCATAAGGCATACAATGGATTCAAATGGAAATCTGCCCTTCAGTAAAGTTGTTTTTTTCTCGGGTCAGTTTAGCTAGATTTCTTTCAGTATCATTTACTGCAAATCATAATAACAAGCTCTGAACATGAATGGAAGGCAATAAAAATGCACACAATAAGCAGCCAGTTCTAGGCACACCATGCGAAAATAAATGATTCTTAATGTCATTGTGAAAACAAACTTATACATGGATGTAAGCGGCTGCATGCTGCCTAATGAACTGATGCTGGAAGGATAGAGAGAAGCACAGTCTGTTACCCTCCATCTGCCCGGCAGTGTGTATATTCTGGCTTCTGATCATTGTGGCCTCTGGACGTTGAAGGTGACTTCTGCTTGCTTCGCCTAAGGGCTCCCCAAATGAAATCCCAGTCCCAGGGGAAATCACTGCAGGGTGTTCACTGCACAAGTGAATAATTTACAGGTGTCTGGTGTCAGTGTCCCTGTCTCCACCCTGGCTTTGCTCTGTCCTGCGGCTGCAGCTGGTGCCTCAGAGCTTCTCTCCAATAGCAAAGCAGGGCATCTATTAATACAAATACCAGCTGGCCCTTATCCAGTCTTTACAGAATGGGAGAATAAAAAAGCTCAGACCAGATGGTCAGGAGGGAGGGACAGCAATTAAAGCTGTAATGCACATAACATTGACTCGTGCTAGACTTACAAGTTGTTACGTTGGAATTCTTGCAATGTACTAAGTCAATTCTAGTACTAACTCAATTATAGATATCATGAGAGAATGTTTAAAAACACAGATTTCTATTATACTGTACACTAGAATTGTGCTGGCATTTGAATTTTAGATTTAGAACACAAATGTCTCGACTTTGCATTACTGGCAAATGAGTTCCATGTAATTACAGTAAATACTATTTTGCATTGAATTTGAACTTCATACACAGTGGGTCTTGCATAAAAGAGATGTGCTAAATGCATAATTTCCTGTAACTAGAAGTAACTGCACAATAAGGCATTCTTTATAGAAATATTATAATAATAAGAGAGGTTACTCTGGGATTACTTTTTTACTGAATATACCAGTTTTCAGAATTATCTAGTACATATCATTATGTATTGGTTTTGCCTTTTCCCTATTCCCTACTTTTTTTAATTTTAAAAAAAAAATTTACCTAAAAAAACACACACAATATAAATAATATTTTTTTATGAAATCACATTGAAATACAAATAAAACAGAAGTGAAAAAACTTATTGCACACAGTATCATTCATAAAGTATGTATACAGAAATATCACAAATTGTCTAATAAAGAACATTCATGCAAAAACATAAACCCCCCTAATGCTCTAAAAACTGCCCACATAACAAAAATAATGAAATACCTTATACATAGGACATATAAAAATAGAAAAGCAACTAAGAATACAAACCATAACACGCAGAAAAAAATAATTTTGTGTGAAGAAAACAATGTAAGAATTTGTTAGTGAATTCCCTTATATAATACTATTATCTACCTTTAGTAGAAGCAGCATTTTGATCATTTCAAATTTCCTGTGCTTACCCTGCAGATCCATCAGCAAAAAAGATTGACATCTTTTAGGTCGGAATCACATGCAATAATAAAAATGTCGTTTTTGGCATCAAATAATTTTGTGAATCGACCTAAAGTAAAACATTGAGTCTTTCTTTTATACTTTATTCTTTTGATCCACTTTTGATATTGACTCAAAAACTGCACCAAACAATAAATCAATGAGCCACATGTATGAAATTTGACGTTTAAATGGCAAATTTCATGTGCATTATACTGGCATAGAAAGCACCTGATTTATTAATCCACTCTACAGCGGGTCATTAATCAGGTGCATTCTAGCGCTAAGACGATATTTCTTTCTCAGGTATACCACTTAGAAAGTGGTATACCTATTCCATCATTAATGCGCCTAGAAATGCCCATAGCGAAGCTATAAATCTATAACTTTGATTGGTTCTAGTGTGCTCCACCTCCCGCACACCCACCAAAATCAGGCACATTACAAAGTGCCGCTTGCGCTTTGTAATGCGCCTAATATTGACGTACGGGCCATTTAAAAATGTAGCGAGTAGGGCTGCACTGGATATCGGGCTGAAAAGATGCCAGATATCTGGCACAGCCACATTCATACATGTCGCCCAAAATGATCAAATGATCAAGTGATTGAGGCATCATCAATTACTGAAGATACTGATTGTATTATAGTGACATCCTGGACCCTAACAAAAACCCTTAATCCTGTCTTGTCATAATTGCTATTAGGACCATAGTCATTACAATGCATAGATATTTGTATGCATAATAACATAGTTTTAGTTGGTCAAAAGTAAACTGCTACAAGTGGGAAAAGGTAAATAAAGTTTATTGTAAAAAAAATATATATATATATTAAATAAATGTCATAAAACATTAAAAAATCAATCATATCTGTTTGGTATCACCATAAACTTCAGGGTTACCTATAGAGCACAACAAACAAAGGAAAGACAAGAAAGTGTTGTCTTCAAAATTAAAACTAATATAAATTAAACGTTGGCTATACCTAAAATGTATACAGCTATATCAACCAAAATTATCAAATGCTGTAATTATTACAATGCAATGAGGCAAAAAGAAAAAAATAACATCTCTTTTATATATGGTAAAACTTTACATATCCTGAAATTTGGTCCTATAACTAACATGTCAACGATAACCAACCAGCAAAAGACTGTACCTACAGAGTGTGAAGTTTAAGCAATGTATTTATAACTTCACCTCCATGTCATCTCATACTGTACAGATTGAAATGCCTGGCCTGTTTGAACTGATCTTCAATCTAACCCCCCGTTATTTTGCCCTTGAAATTACATTCCTGTCATTAATCCTATGTTTGTCTGTTTTATGGAGATGATTGACAATAGACTTTTTGGTATTTTTCTTGCTGTAGTTGATTGGAGATAGGAATGTTAGGGCTACATGTATGAACCTGTTCAGGTCTAAGGGCTCGTTAACACGGCTTATTTTGGGACTGAATTCAGCCGTATTGTGCGCTGTACTTGCGCTCCAATACGGCTGAAATCAGTCCCAGGCATTACGGTAATCCACAGTTCTCATAGAGAACTATGGATTCCGTCTCCTCTTGCTGCTCGGCGAATCCGCCGGGCGGGGAAAAAGTGACATGCACATTATTTACGGCATGTACGCGCTGTGAATAACGAATGTCTATGGGGCCGGCGAGCTGCCGGCCCCCCGCCCCACCCCCGCTGCACGGCAGCCGCCGAAATTGCGGGGCGAAATCCGTCCCCGCAATCACGTCGGCAATAAGCCGTGTGAACATTGCCTAAAACTCACTTTTTTTCCCAAAGTAACCTATGTGCAAAATAGTGAGTTTTGGACCTAAACAGGTTCATAAATGTGGCCTTTAGTATTATTCTCCATACTCTTTAATTATAATATATGTTACTATTTATTGGTCTATAACAGTTTCAGACACATTTTAGGGTTTTCTTTATACCTAGTTTTGTGTTTTTATGCTTAGCAAATTGTCAAGATTGTTAGATGTTGTTCAGTCTTTTTCAAGTGGTGTAATTTTTAACATTTTTTATAGAAAAAAGTCTAAAATACTTATATTATGCTGTGCATTAAATAAGAGCCAACAATTGCACCAAAGATGCAGAAAAATATCATATGCAGAAAAGCATTGTTTGTTGTGTCTTGCTATTGACTTTAGTACAGTACTAACAGCAGTGTCTTTTGCTTTAAAAAAAATGGAATAAAAACACCATTAAAACCCTACAGAAAGTTTTGTTAGTGGCCCAGCTCCAAAAATCAGGACCCTACTTGTACCACTACAGGAGACAAGCAGTCAGATTGGCTGTAGTGGATTGAATAGAAGACATCTAGAGAGGTAGTTGAGTCAATGATTTCCTCAGACATCAAAAGAGAGTCACAAGTATGCCTCATCACCTCCTCTCAGCTTGATAGGATTACTGACCAGCCGTTAGGAGATCCCCATTATCCTGTGAGGTGGGGGTCACACAGAAGAGCAGTGTATACATTACTAACGTAAATAGTGACTGCATGTGACATAATTAGAAAATACTAAGCTCCCTAGCAAACATTTGCAACAGGCGTTCCCCTCCTTATACCCACTTACAGAGTAACTGAATGTAACAGATATATTGGTAACAACCAGAAAAAATAGTGTGTGCATAAAACCCCCAACACCGTCCTAGAAAATGTGTATAATGGTTTAGTTGCATCCAGCTAAAAACACGGAAACAGATGGCAAGAATCAGATATGTTAGTTAAAAAACTTAAGGTATACAGACCAGGAGATCTGCCACACCAACAGCTCCTCACATATGTTCACTATTGCTTCATCAGGGGTGATCAGCTTGATAGGATTAGTAGACAGTGATTAGGAGATCCCCATTATCCTGTCATGGGGTCACAGAGGAGAGAGGTGTATACATAAAAGTACTAAATTTGTGTGTGTGTGTGTGTGTGTGGGGCGGGGGGTTTAACTAAAGAAGGCCTGTTGCCATGGAGCTTAGCATTTTGTAGTTATGTCACTTGCAGTTACTATTTATATGAGTAGTATTTACACTGCTCTCTTCTGTAACCTCCCCTCCCACCTCATAACAAAATGATATAAACTACTAACAAAAAGTTAGGGATATTTGGATTTTGGTTGAAATTTCAGGATGAACATAACTTTTCTTCCCATTTTTTTTTAAATGAACTAAATGAGACCATCTCTTAACTTTATAATGCACATGTCCAACTGTTCAGTGTTTCTGTACTTTTTGCACAACTTGCTGATTTCTAACAAGGAACTTAATGGCAAAATTCCCAACTGGTGTTTGATCACTGAATCACCCAATACATTTAGAGGATCAATTTAAATTGGGATTTAAACAGTTCTCTTCATCATGCTGTTCACATTTCGACATCATGAGACTAAGACAACATCTTACAGTTCATCAACAGTACCTTGACATTGCGATTCTTTAAGCAGGATGCTCTCAGACAGAAGTGGCTACTTAGCTAGAGTGTCATCAGCAGGTTGCAAGAGAGATACAGAGAAACTGGAAGAGTCACAGAACGGCAGAGAAGTGGACGTCCTTTGGCTACATCACACATTGAGGACTGTTTTATTGTAAACAATGCCCTGCAGAACCAGATGATGAATGCCACACAACTCCAGGCACGTTTAAGAGAGTTATCCTGAAATTTCAACGAAAAGCCAAATATCCCTAATTTTTTTGATTAGTTTGTGTATATATGTAGTTCTGCTACATCTGTAAATAATCTCAGAATTTTGCAGTTCATAAAAAGGAGGAGCCTACTTGTAAGATATTCTGCCTTTGTTGTTCTGTTATTAAATAGGTGTGGCCTTAGAAAATATTTTTTGTTATTTTACATCAAAATTTGCATATTGTAATCAGTATTAGAATTTTGATTTGTCGATACAATATTGTCCCCAGACCTGTTGCTTTTGAAGGAGTTGTCCAACTTATAAAAAAAATGGGCAACAACTGCATAAAATACCACCCAAAAAATACACTTACCTTTGTACTAACTGATCAGCAGCAGTTATGCACCAACAAAGTACTGAAAGTAAACAGTAACCACAGACACTGCTCGCAGATTTAAAGGGGTGGTCTCACTACATCAATTCATCTTGCCTCAGTCCTGTTTCCTCGGTTTCACTTTTTGAATTCAGGGGCATGTTTACTGGCTTCTACTGGCCTGCAGTGACAAACTGCTGACGACAGCAGGTCTGTAGTAAAGTATCAGCGCTGGCAGCCTATCAGGAGACATTGAACAGGTCTGTATGTATAGTGAGGAGCTGATGCAGCCCATACAGGAGGAGAAATCTAGGGATCGGTAGGAGACTGTTAATAAACATATATTGCAAAGTGACTTGCTTTTGCAAGATATTTAACATAAAAAGCAATCCTTGTAGTGAGACAACCCCTTTAAACTAGAAGGGGGGGTGTACAAAAATAGTATTCATTTTTTGGGGGGATGCTGTTATTTCATGCAGTTGTAGCTATTTAATATTAATGCTGATGTTTTCATTATATACTTAAATAGTTACATACTGTACAGTAGTTTGTAAGGCCAGAAAAAGACAGACTTCCATCCAGTTCAGCCTATTGTGTTGATCCAGAAGAAGGCAAAAACTCCCATGAGGCAGAAGCCAATTGTCCTCATTTTAGGGAAGAAATTCCTTCCTGACTCCAATCTGACAATCAGAATAAATGCCTGGATCAACAACCCTTCTCCAGAATCATACTCACTATAACTTGTTATACTATTACACTCTAGAAATGAATTCAGACCTTTTTTTAACTTTTTTAGTGAATTCCCCATGACAAGTTCCTCTGGCAGAGAGTACCACAGTCTCACTACTCTTACAGTAAAGAATCCCTTTCTATGTTTATGTAGAAACTTTCTTTCCACAAGAGGACAAAATTGTAATGAGACTGAATAAAAATACAACTCCCACAAAAAAGGCCTCAAACAATTGTGTCACTGAAAAACTAAGGAACTTAAGACTGCTAAAATGCAAAGAGCCAAAAACTGAAAGTTTTAGCTGGTCATTACATCAAGGCCTTTTCAGGCCTGGTACTTTACCCCTTCCCAACATTGGATGCACCCATATGTATTAGCGTATATTCCCGCAAATGGACGCATGGGTACATCCTGGCAATCGTGCGGGCTTATAAGCGAGACCCACACGATAACAACATGGGGCCAGCAGTATATTACCGCTGGCCTCATGCTGCATCACCCACACCTGGAGTGAGCTCCGGCTGCTGGTGATTAACCCCTTAGCTCCGGCAATCTATTAAGGTCGTCGGCGCTAAGTCACAGATAGAAGAAGGGAGCTTCTACTGCCTGCTCTCAGCAAGCAACGGCACAATACGATCGTATGCTTCATTCCTTTCAATAGCTAACTTAAAAGATGAGGAGGACAGCTTGCATGCAGGGGCGTAGCTATAGGAGGTGCAATGGTAGCAACTGCTACGGGCCCCTGCATCCTGAGGGGGCCCAAAAGCTCTTTTGACACACAGGAGATTTGGAGACGGTGTGTTATACAATTACTGAACCCTTAAAACTGCAAAAACAGAACTTTTGGGCACGGAGTATGATTTAGCAAATCCAAGCACTCTGTATAATATACTGTATATCCAGGTATATGAGAGTTAGGCGTTATGGGAGTCAGCAAATGTTGCCAAATAACAGCTTCTGGGTGTTGTCATGATCATGTGATTTTAGCAGCCAATGAGAGCCCTACACCTCAGCGACATTTCTGACACGTCTCTGTGCTCTGCACTGATTGGATGGCCGCCAAAAGTGCAGAAAGGTGATTGGATGGCTGCCAAAAGTGTAGAAAGCCGCTGAAAACAAAACTGAAAATGGCGTGCCGAACCAGAATTAGAACTTTACTGGAACGAACAGTAAAATGTTCAGTTCGGTTCGAGTTCTAAAAATTCAAGTAGTTCTACTAGAACTTAACTTTTCTAGAACAGTTCGATCATCACTAGCTATGACTAAGCGTAGCATTTACCGGAATGCTTCAGCTTGCTCTGACCACCATGTTCCTTTTTTAAATTAGTTCGAAATAAAATATTGACTTTTATCATTTTAGTGCTGACCACAACTACGTTTTTTGGATATATGCTTGCGACCTCCGGGATTGGCTGTGCACCCTCGCTCTGATGGTTCCTGCGAGCTGACGAACACAACTTTCTTTCCTGTAATATCCATACTAGTTTAATGTCACTTATGTATGAATTGTGGGGGTCACAAATCACCGCCTGATAGCAAACAGATAACAGCAAGAGATAATAGTCTTGTCAAGCCTCACATGTTTATTTCCTGACCTGTTGTAAATAATTTCTCTTCTTATATTGCATTTTGTTATTTTTAAAGATTTTAAGATCTCTTTAGGGTCCATTTCTTTGTGTCTCAAGAAGAGAGCTAGTACTCACGAAAGCTTACCATGAAATATACTCAGTTAGCCTCAAATGGTATTGCCTGATTTATTCACTCTTCTACAAGTCATGTGGTGTAATCAGAAGTGACAGGGTCATGGGAACAAGGTTGGTGGGGTATATGTCCTAAGTATTGGTGGTGGCAGAGGGGGGGGTGACAAGTGACTCTGCTTTGGTTGAGCCTTTAGATAAAGGACAGTTAAATTAATCTATGGCTTGCACAAAGGAGAGCATTTATGTAACTGTGACGTGATGTATAATCCTGGTAACACACTCTGGCTGCTGTTTTCTTCTCAAATTGTATGAAGTCATATGAAGCCATATATCAAATATCCAGCAAGTACAATAGCTACAGAGCTATTTTTACCAATAATATTTGTGAAATAGATCCAGGGCCGTTCCTAGGCTAAATTGCACTCAGGGCGGGGTGAAGAACTTCCCCACCCTCCCGTAACATAATACGCCACGATGCGACACAGTGCATCAGCATCAACCACAGCCAAAATAAAGCTTTAACATAGTGTGCTACGTATAAAACTACTAAATAATAGTCATACAGTTACCAAATAACACCGCTACACAAAACCAGAACCCCAGGCTAATTGTACCAATGTCCAACTAAGACCACACATCACCAGCACATAGTGACCGAATACTGCTACATCGTGACCACGTATCAACAGCACATAGTGACTGAATAATACCACCACACCATGACTATACATCACCCTCACATAGTGACTGAATAATACCCCAGCAGAAAAAAATCTGGTCGGCAGCACCAAATAGGATACAAAACAGGAACTCTTTAATCCATAAGGAGTACATAATGCAACGTTTCAACCATCAAGCTATGGCCTTTCTCAAGCAATACAATTCACATACATATACAGCCACATTTATATTCAAATACAAAATCCTCCCATTCCACTTCTTAACCAATAATATATCCGACAATATCATTAATCATACAACAGATGTGTAAACAGACAATCATAGGTTATACAGAGTGACAAGCAACTTTAAAAACCAATGAAATTACCAGACTGACTTCACTCGACTCGCTCCAGGCAGGAACAGATAATCAATGAATGATGCATGGCTACAGCGTCCCAACGAGCGCACGGCGCATGACCGGAAACCGTGCGCCGGCACTCTCAGATGTCTAGCCGCATCGTCCTCATGAATGTACGGCGCATGACCGGCAAATTTTCTGTTGGTTTTTCTTGAATAATATCTCCACATCATGTCCACATATCACCACCGCATAATGACTGAATAATACAACATACCATTACTGAATATAAGCCATTATACTACAAGAAAAAGACGGAAACAGAAACATGGCCATACTCACTGCTAGTAAAGCTGAAGTGAGCCTAAACACAGCACAGAGGCAGCACACGCCCCCATGCTATTAAAGAAAAATACCCGGGTGCAGCTAATGGGTCGTGTCCCATACATCTCTCCACTAGGTGGACAGACAGCTGCCCCTTTAAAATTGACATTATTCACATAGCATGAAAAAAAGCAAAAAGCCACAGTACCATACGTTGGGAAACTATACAGATACAACAAACCCCATCAGCCACCCGCCCCCACACCTCCCACGCATGGGGGGGGGGCGGCCGCTGGTATTCTACTTGCATCCAGTCCCCAGTACTGTTGGGCAATATTACCGCAATACAGTGACTATACAGTGCTAGATACCAGTTGTACACAGGCTCTACAGACATATTAGCAATTACAGTAAAGTTACATCCAGGGACTTACAGGAGATGTCTCTGAAGAGTTGTTCTTTTTCTCTTCTCCATCCAGCCCTGGCCTTCATGATGTCTTCTCCCTGCCATGACTCTTCACTGTAGAATTTACAAAACAAACATCTTAGACTCCTCAGTTTATCAGCACTTCTCTACCAATTCCTACCTCTGTACACACTCCCCATCTATAGCAACCCAAATGGTAATAATTACCATCTTGTGTCCCAGACAGTAAAGGTGACTCCAAATGGCTATGGGGCTCGCATTTGTGCACCAAGTTTTAGTCTTGTTCTGTATATCAATATAAAAAGTAGTTAAGTTCCCTAAGACAATATATAGGTACACCCCCATACTAGGTAGGTAGTCCTTAGTTAGGTAGGTGTATAGCGCCCCTATAGGTAGGTAAACTTATAGGTCCCCAATAGGTAGGTATCTCGGTCCCCTATTAAGTAGATAGGTAGTTATATAGGACTCCCAATAAGTAGAAATATAGGTCCCTATTATGAAGTTATATTGACCCCTGCAGGTAGTTATTTGTCCCCTGTAGCCAAGTAGATGTCACGTGTAGCCAATAAATTGCCCCCTGTAGCCAGGTAGTAGCCCACTGTAGCCAAGTAGATGCCCCCTGTAGCCAGTAAATTGCCCCCTGTAGACAGGTAATATGCCCCCAGTAGCAAGTAAATTGCCCCCTGTAGCCAGTAAATTGCCCCCTGTAGTCAGGTAGTAGCCCCCTTTAGTCAGATAGTAGCCCCTGTAGCAAGGAAATTGCCCCCTGTAGCCAGTAAGTTGTCATCTGTAGCCAGGTAGTAGCCCCCCTGTAGCCAATAAGTTACCCCCTGTATCCAGGTAATTGCCCCCTGTAGCAAGTAAGTTGCCCTTGTAGCCAGGTTGCAGCCCCCTTAAGCCAGTTAGTTGCCCCTTGTAGCCAGGTAGTAGCGCCCTGTAGCCAGAAAGTTGCCCCCTGTAGCCAGTAAGTAGCTCGCTGCAGCCAGAAAGTTGCCCTTTGTAGCCAGGTAGTAGCCCCTGTAGCCAGTAAGTTTCCCCTGTAGCCAGGTAGTAGCCCCAGTAGCCATTAAGTTGCCCTCGCTAGCCAGGTAGTAGCCCCCTGTAGACAGTAAGTTACCCCTATAGCCAGGTAATTGCTCCCTGAAGCCAGTAAGTTGCCCCCTGTAGCCAGGTTGTAGCTCCCTGAAGCCACTTAGTTGCCCCTTATAGCCAGGTAGTACCCACCGGTAGCCAGTAAGTTGCCCCCTGTAGCCAATAAGTTGCCCCCTGTAGCCAGTAAATAGCTCACTGTAGCCAGTAAGTTGGGCCTTGAAGCCAGGTAGTAGCCCCTGTAGCCAATATGTTGCCCCCTGTAGCCAGTAGGTTGCCCTTTGTAGCCAGTAAGTTTCCCCCTGTAGCCAGGTAGTAGCCCCTTGTATTCAGTAAGTTGTCCCTTGTAGCCAGGTAGTAGCCCTTTGTAGCCAGTAAGTTGTCCCCTGTAGCCAGGCAGTAGCCCCCTGTAGCCAGTAAGTTGTCCTCTGTAGCCAGTGAAAATTACATTGCCCTATGTAGCCAGTAAGTTGACCCCTGTAGCCAGGTAGTAGCCCCTTGTATCCAGTAAGTTGCCCCTTGTATACAGGTAGTAGACCCTTGTAGCCAGTAAGTTGCCCCCTGTAGCCGGGTTGTAGCTCCCTGAAGCCAGTTAGTTGCCCATTACAGCCAGGTAGTACCCGCCTGTAGCCAGTAAGTTGCCCCCTGTAGCCAATAAGTTGCCCCCTGTAGCCAGTAAATAGCTCACTGTAGCCAGTAAGTTGGGCCTTGAAGCCAGGTAGTAGCCCCTGTAGCCAGTACGTAGCCCCCTGTAGCCAATAGGTTGCCCTATGTAGCCAGTAAGTTTCCCCCTGTAGCCAGGTAGTAGCCCCTTGTATTCAGTAAGTTGTCCCTTGTAGCCAGGTAGTAGCCCCTTGTAGCCAGTAAGTTGTCCCCTGTAGCCAGTGAAAATTACATTGCCCTATGTAGCCAGTAAGTTGAAACCTGTAGCCAGATAGTAGCCGCTTGTAATCAGTAAGTTAGCCCTTGTAGCCAGGTAGTAGCCCCTTGTAGCCAGAAAGTTGTCCCTTGTAGCCAGGTAGTAGCCCCATGTAGCCAGTAAGTTTCCCTCTTGTTGCCAGGTAGTAGCCCCCTGTAGCTAGTAAATTGCCCCCTACAGCCAATGAAAATAAAAAAACCGTACTCACCTGTCCATGTTCCCTGCAGAGTGGCAGGTCCGGGAGCTGGTGTTCAGTGTAAGCGGCGTGACTTCATCACACCTCTTACATCTAGCGCACAGTTCCCGGAGGGATGGGAGCCCAGACCCAGCGTCGCAGGGGTGTGAGGAAAGGCAGGACGAACCTCTTCCCTGTATACGAAGCTGCTGACTGACTCTGCGCAGTGCCTCGGGCGATCGTCCGCCTCGCCCGCACCTAGGAGCAGCCTGAATAGATCCATGTTCAGTTCAACACTTTTTTGGCAAAACTTATGAAAAACCTTAATTTTTTACACTAGTAACAACTATGACCTTAATACTTAATTTAACCCTAAATTAGGATTAGGGATTTTGTACACTTATTTCTGGTTTACTTACAGTTAAATTGTTTTCAGATCTGGTGTCACTTTGAATTTGACTTTACTTATGATTAAAATAACATTGAAGTTAGGGTTAACCAGACCAGAAGTTCTGCTAAAATGGTAGCACCATGGAAGTGTACACATTTAACCAGTTCCTCACTGGACCATTTTTCCCCTATCCTGAACAGGCACATGTTTCTTTCCTGTAGTACATGTAGGTTTGAATGTTTTAATGCCTTCTTGCATTTGGTTATTCTACTATTTTTTTTTTCATCTTTTTACCATAATATGTTAGGCTTTTATGTAATTTTTACTTTTTTATATAATATCAGGAAAAATCCCATCAGGGATTTTATATAAATATATAGGTGATGCAAAGTTTTATGGTCATTGGGGTTGGGGCAAAAAGCTAACGTTTGGAATGCTAATGTTTATATTGATAAAAAAAAAAAATTACATATTACGCTCTCCATAAATTTAAATTTAAAGAACTTTGTAGGCATTTTTGTATCACTTTTTCTTATTTCCTCTGTAAAGGAAATATATAAGAAACAGCAGCTCTTGCAGTTACCAAGCCCCACCAATCATGTGACCACTGGGCCAGGAAGCAGGAAGACTTTCTGCCTCTGTAAATAGCGCTCATTGAGTGCTGTATGAACAGTGATCGAGAAGGCAGGAACGGTAATAAACTGTATTTGAGTTTTTAGTGAAGAGCTCAGCTATTGCTGTAGCCGTCTCTCCACCCGCGCAGCTGAACAATTAGTATGCAGCTGCATTCTCTGTACAGACATTCTAGAATATCGCCTGGACATTTAGGGCCACATGTATGAAAACTGTCTAGGTCTAAATTTCACTTTGTTGCCCATAGCAACCAATCAGAATGCCCCTTTCATTTCATATAGTGCTGTGGAAAAATAAAAGGGACACTCGGATTGGTTGCTATGAGCAACCAAGAGAGTTTTAAACCTAGACAGTTTTCATACATGTGGCCCTTAAAGTCAGCGGGACAATGGGTCGACAAGTAGTTAAAAACCCTTAACTTTACCTCCGACTTTGGATTTTTTTCAGCCATTTTTGTCAAAATTCTATTCTGGCTGAGCCTGATTACTGAGATTCGAGTCATATTTGACATCAACTCAAATCTGAACTACTTCCCAAAAAGCAAACTGTATACCTCAAAATGATATTGGAGGCATATAAAGATACAGTAAAGCCCCATAAACTTAAAATTACCAATTTACCATAAATATATTTCCCTTATAAATATGTACAACATTTTTTTTTGCATTCATGTTAGTCTAGCAACATAAATCATTATATTACACCATGATACACTGTTGTATAATAAAGCAATACAGTCAATAGAAAATAGAAATAACAGATGACTTCATGCACATTCTGATTATGTTTGTCACCAAATTGCAGATTATAAAAATAACATCAATACTGTAGACATGAGAAATTGATAGTCAATAGTCTTTTGGGTTCAGTACTATATTGATATTTCTATTTATTTTTAATTTTGTTGAGCTTGCATGACAGAATAACCTCACCTTCGTTTCTATTTCTGACGGCTGTCTCTGAGTTTTCCTTCTTTCATTATGCTGGCTTCAAGCCGACGTGAACCCTCTGACTCCTTTTCCCCTTTTGCTGCAGAATGACATAGATCAGAAGATCATCGGTTCTCTATTTTAATAGATATTCTTCCATTTCAGTTTGAGGGATAAAGAGCTGCACTTTTCTCTGCTATAATACTGAAACAAATTCCTAAGTATAATCAAAAAGTGAAATGAACCCAATGTGTCACTATCATATATTCCATATTCATTAGTACGTAATTTATCTACATTAAGTCTATTGGTAGGTATCACCATTAGTGAGCAGTGTATCAAGAAGTCTATCATCAGGGGGCACTTTATTAAGCAGACATCTCACGACATACTGTGGAGAGAAGTTTTCCCGCCAGAAAAATCCAGAAAATCACATTGTATGATTTTTTTTTCAAATCCAAAACAGTTTTTATTGATGAAGAAAAAGTAGTTTACAGTGATGTCACATAAATGAACAAAAAACATATTTCATGTTGTATGAACAGCATGGAAACACATTTAGAAAGTTTATGCTTGAAAATATATTGATTCGGGCAGAAAAGCAAAAAAGATAAGAATAATTGGAATCTACAAGGTGACCGAATAAAATTACAACAGAGCGAGAAAGAGAGTCTAAACCCTCTCTACAGAATGGGATCATATAATAGACGGAATACATCATAGATGCAAAATGTGGTATTATCAGAGGCATTCTTAAGAAAAGGTTACAACTAAGACATGTAATAAGTCATATTAAAAAAAAAAAAATAAATTCACAAGTCTTAGAAAGCCTAGTGACATCACTGCCACACAACAGCGAAAACAGTAAGAAGAATTAAGTTAAAGACTGAAAGTGTGAAGTTAGTGCAGGGGTAGCCAGTCTGTTATTGTGTTTCAAGCTAAAGATCTACAGGGCACGAAGTCATCACTAATATGATAGGCAAAGGTTGTATATTACAGAAATGAATAGCATAAGTTGGATGCACAAAAGGAAACACAGTCACTCCATATCAGCAAAAATGTGTCACTGTCAGGAATATCCTACTCTGCCTTGGAACTTACTAACTATGGTTTGCCCTTTTAAAATTGCCCTTGTTAAGTGGTGGATTGTGTCTCAACTGGTTGCCATCTTGTTCCTGTTTTCCTGTTTCCTGGTTCCTATATAAACTCCTCAAGCCTGTTGTTCCATGCTTGAGTATTGTTTCTTAGTCCTGCTTTCCAGTCCTCTCGCCTGGGAACTTGCCGTCCAGCCTTGTTCCTGTTCATTGCAGTTAAACCCTGCGAACCTTATTGCCTGCTGTCGCTCCACCGCTTAACCTCTGCACTTTTGACCAAGCAGCAACCCATTACCTTCCTGGGACCTCGCTATCCACCTGCCTCCTGTGTTTGTACCCAGCCCGGCCATTGGATTCCAGCAGTATACACCCGTACGTGACAAGATACTCAAGCCCTTGTCACGATACTGGTGTATACTGCTGGAATCCAATGGCCCGGGTTGTAAAAAAACACAGGAGGCAGGTGGATAGCGAGGTCCCAGGAAGGTAATGGGTTGTGCTTGGTCAGAAGTGCAGAGGTTAAGCGGGGGAGCGACAGCAGCAATAGGTTAGCGCAGGGTTAACTGCAATGAACAGGAACAAGGCTGGGCGGCAAGTTTTCCCCGGCGAGAGGAAATGGAAAGCAGGAGCTAAGCACAAAAACTCAAGAATTGAACAACAGGCTTGAGGAGTTTATATAGGAACCAGGAACAGGAAACAGGAAACAAGATGGCAAACCCTTGAGACACAATCCACCATCTTAACTAAGGGCAAACTTAAGGGCAAAATAGTTAGTAAGCCCAAAGGCAGATTTGGGAGTTTCCCTGAAAATTACCCCACCTCAACAGTACGGGGGACTGGAGCAAGTAGAAAACCAGCACCGCCCCCCCCCCCCCCCCCCCATGAAAGGGAAGGGTGGCAGCGGCTGGTTTAAAAGGGGGAAATTTTTTGTATCTGTTTTGGGTTTCCCAACTTTGGGTACGGGGCTTTTTTATTTTTTTGGCTTTGCTATGTAAAAAATTAAAATTTAAGCTGCACATTTAAATTCCATGAAAACCTTTCAAAAACCCTCCCCAAAGACCCCCAAGCAATCCTTAATTCCGAAGGGTTTTTGCCTTCGGGGTTTTCCTGATGAATTTTTCCCTCGGACGTGGGGGGGCCTTTTAAACATCCAAATTTTGGCGGATTTTTTTTGTTCAGCACTCAAAATCGATTTTTAATCTGTAAACCCGCCTTTCCCCCAACATCTAATGGACAGATAAAACGTACAAAACAGCCCCTGGAAATATCTGCTTTTGTTTTTTTTTTCCCCATTTAAAAAGTTTACGGGGTTTTTGATCTGCTTCCTTTTGGCCCCGTTTTTTTCAAAACAAAAATTTAAAAAATTTTCCCCCACCAAAAAAGACCCTTTTCTTTGAAAAATTTGGGATCCCCTCCAAAAAATTTTTCCCCCAAATTTCCCCTGTTTTTCCACTTTTCTATCCCCGGAAAAAGGGATCTTGGCATTGCAAAAAATTTACAGCTACTAAAGGAAACACAAGGGGGTTTTTCAAAAAAATTTTTATAAGAAAAAGGCAGAAAAAAACTCGAAAAACCGCACCAACTTTCAAGGGGGGGGGGAAAATTTTTTGGGCTCTTACGGGAAATTTGAAATTAGAGTTCCTTAAACCAAAACGGGGGACAGTTTTTTTGGTTGGGCCATATAAAAATCAGAAAAAATAATCGTCCAGTACAGTTTTTTTTTTTTTTTTTTTTTTTTTTTTTTTTTTTTTTTTTTTCTAAAAACTCCCACAATCTATAAAAGTTTAAACCGGTGTGTCAGGGTGTCTCTACAAAGGACCTTTTGGGGTTCCAACCCCTTTTTTCCGGACTTTTTTCCCCCCCCTCTAAATGCAGTGGAGATAGTTTGGTCAAGAGCATTTTTGTGAAGAGCAAATCTTGGACTCTAAAAAATTTTCGGGAAAACCCACTGCAAACCTTTTTAAGTGGAAAGGGTTAGGGGGCCCGAAGAAAATTCGGGGGAAAACCTTAAGTAACTTTTAATGCTCCTGACGGGTTAAAAACCCTTTTAAAAAGAGACATCCGGAGAAACCAATTTCAGGTATGTCCAAGGCCGCTTTTGGGGGGGGGATTTAATGGGGGAATATCCTACCTGCCGGGAAATTTAAACTAACTATTTTTGGCTCTTAATTTTTTCCCCTTAGTTAAGATGGGGGAAATTGTGTCCAACGGGTTGCCCATTTTATTTTTCCTTTTCCTGGTTCCTATATAAACTCCTCAACCCGGTTGTTCACTGTTTGAGTATTGTGCTTAGTCCTGCTTTGCCCCCCCCCCCCCGCCCTGGGAACTTCCCGTCCACCCTTGTTCCCTTTTCATTCCCTTTAAAAACCCGGGCGTAAACCTTTTTCCCTTTCTGTCGCTAAAACCGTTTTAAACCTCTGCACTTTTTACCAAGCAGAAACCCCATTCCCTTCCGGGGAAACCTCGCCTACCCATTTTCCTCCCTGTTTTTGTCCCTACCCCCGGCCTTTGGTTTCCCAGCAGTATCCCCCAGTACCCGTCCCCCCCAGCCCCCTTTGTTTCGGGGGAGTCTTTAAACGTATTTCTTCTAAACAATATATGCTGTGAATCCCAAAAAAACCTAATCCGAAAAATTTGGGGCATCGGGGTAAATGCCACCCCCGGGGAATTTAACTTTTTTTTAGCTGTGTCAAGAAAAAGGAAAACCAAGATAAATTTTTTAAAAACCCCTTTTAGAACGAGGGGAAAGCACAAATAGGAGCAGAGAAGCAGGTCTTTGGGGGAATTTAACCCCCCCCGTCAAAATTTGAATCACTTCAAAAAAACCCTTTTACCCAAAATAGGGGTCATTGCCCCCCCACACCCAATGTGACAATGCCAACACATTTTTGGGCCCGATAGGAACAAGGAAGGGGGGAAAAAAAGGGTACTCGGCCCACCAGATATAATTTTAATAGTTTAATTTCTTGTTTTTTTAAGGCAACAGGGCCCTATAGATTAGAAAAAAAGTCCTATTCCAGAAACTCTTATAAAAACCCCCTCG